>OMKZ01018445.1:19976-30861 GCA_900302535.1 Neoniphon sammara | reverse complement strand
TTCTTTTTTTTTTTTTTTTGAACCCCCCCCCCCCCCCCTCCACTTTTTTTTTTTTTTTTTACTGTGAAAGAAACAGAGCAAATGCAGAGAGAAATGAAAGTGAAACTTAACTGACTGGCACACTCATTCAAATCCATGGTTAGCTGTGACCAACAAGCAAACTCTCCTGTTCCAGGAAACAGCTGCGTCTCATCAACCATATAGCAACAGAAAGACAGCACAGTACAGCAAAGAACAGCTGGTTTGCAATGCAGTGTATCTGCAAAGAGCCTGTCTTCTTATATGACCCATATTCTGAGGCGTGATTCTTTTAACTGGAATATATATTCATTTTTGTTCAGAAATATGGTTTATGATGTAGTCCTCTGTCTGATATATTTACAACAGCTGAAGGAACATTAGGCTTCATTATGAATGGGAAAGAAAATAGGCAAACATGGACTGTAAGGGGTGATCAATAATGAAACACAAGGAAAACAAAACACAAGGAGGTTGAAGGATGAGGTAAGCAAAGGGGAGGAGAGAAAAAAAGAAAAGGGTGACTCTGAGTTTCACTTTCCTGGTCTGCCACAGCTGATACACTTGAGCACGTGCCAAGAGAGGCACATGATCAGATCAGATGTTAGTGCCAAGTTGCTATGACGCAGTTAAAACAGAGGATATTTAACTGAGGAAACAGACAATAAGCGCCACTTTAAATACATTAAAGCAGCTGGGGAGCTCCTGTCTAACAGAGAAAGCAGGACTGGGGCCAGAGAATGAGATGATTTCAACTAATCAAAACAGCTACTGCACAGACCCCTCAACACAAATGGGGAGATTTTAAAGCTCACATATGGCGCAAAGCTGGGGCTTCTCCTTGCTCTGTGGTATTATCATTCCCCTCGTGTTCCTACGCTTCCATCCTCCCTCTCCTCACGAGATCCTGGCTATTTGTGGTCCTGCACTTTTGACCTCTATATAGTCCATTAGCATCAACACTTTGCTGTTGTTCAGCCTCACTAAACACAAAGAGTCTCCAAGGAAAACTCCTGGATATCTCCTGGAGAAAACATTGATGTCTTAATGTCAGTCCCTCAATAATACATATGGTGAAAGCAGATGCAAAGGAGATTTGATTCTTTAGATACAGATTATAAATTGAATGTTATGCAACACAGCCAGCCTAACAGCCAACATCATCAGGGGTTTGCACAGAAGGGAGAAATCTATCATAGAATTGATAGAGACAGAGTAAAGGATGTGACTACAATCATAGACACACTCCTTCATTCATGAACCAAGTTATATGCTAGCTATAATTATATGCCCATACACCACCGTCTGACTGGAAGCAGAAAGTTCATGCCCTTTTCTCTGAGGGTTAACTAAAAGTCACTGTGGGAAATCATTAATTGAGGTAGAGGTGAATAAAACAGGCTAGGAGGGAAAGAGGGCACACCAAAAAAGTTAATTACAACACTTAATCACAAAAAGCTGCATTTGCATCTGCATTTAACATCACCGCCTCTTCATATTAAAGATGTCAGAGTATCTCAGGGCTAATTTTTCCTTAGGGCTTTGCACTTTCTGAGACCAACAGAAAGCTAGACCCGGTGCATTTGACACTGACAGCATCATTTCTCTCCTCACCTGTACTATTCTTGTTTGCAGTATTATTTATTTTACACAAAAGACCTTTTTTCATAGCAGGCATTTTGACATGAAATAGCAGGTAAACATAGGTGTTTCTAATGACATTAATGAAGGTTCTGTTCCATTTAAGTGTAAGAGTCTTTCTAGTGAGCCAGCATGAACAATAGCAGGACAATGGCTCTGTCAGATCTAATTGGAGCAGAACCTTCATTAATGTCATGAGTAACACCTGTGTTTACTATTTCATATCAAACTGGCTGCTGTGAAAAAGGTCTATATTGGTGCAGCAGGATGTCCTGACACCATGTCTGAAGGGGGGCGCCCAAACTCTGTTATGCTCACAAGGTGAACAGATTTTTGAACACATTTCTATTCATCAAATATTAGCATCATTTTCTAGTGGTGACCTGACACAGCTAGCACAGACCCAGAGTTTTCAAACCTAAACTGACGACATATAGTGATGGTTTGATTTGGCATGTACCTGGTTTCTCAATGCCCCTGGTCCTGCTGAAAAGTCAGCTCTGTGGCCCAGCTTTGATCCTGAGAACAAAATCTCACATGTCAGCTTTACTAAGCAGATAGACTATAGCCAGACTATAGAATATAGGTTAATTTCAGTATTACTCGAAATCTACAAAAGATATCACAAAACATTCATAGTGGCTTAACACGTTATTTGGACAATACATAAAACAGCATCCTAAGTTATTTTCATTATTAACCTAACTTATACATATTTAAATAATATATGTATGGAAACAGCGCAGGGGGGGAGGTTAACGTAACGTATCACCAGTGCTGACCACAGACTGTATGGTGCTGCTGACCAACAACGTGCCTAACAGAAAGCAGCATAAAGTAACGTTAAGGCACTTAAAACAGAAATGACAGGGAGGATAAACACTGAGGATGACAAATGGTCTTAGGGCATTTAACAAAGTTCATACCTACATTTTCAATACAGGTAAAAAAGACTCGTCACACTGGTGGTTTACTTTTAGCCCAGTCAAGCAGGTGTGTAGCTCAAATAGTGGGACGCTGGTCTCTGCAAAGTACTTTTACTTTAGTATTACTCGAATAAGTTAGCTAAGCTAGCTAGCGTTACAGCAGTTTGACGCTAAGTTAGCTGGTAAAAATTGTTGACTAAATTCGCAGCTACTTGCAGTGCAGTCAGCTAACTAATTATTTTTATTTGTTTTACTTGTTTCACCTCATTCATCATCCTGAAGCCTCTGTGCTCAAGGAGGAGAGACATGGGAATCATGCCCGCTAACTTTGGCTAGCTGAGTTGCCATGCTAGCTAGCAACTTGACGTCTGTTTCAGCAAAGTCCTGATAAAACCGTTAATAACTAACTAACATGAATGTAACTAACGTTACATTCATGATATTTCAGAATCATTTTGTTGTCAAGTACAAGGTGAAAAGCCCCACGGTTCCCCTGTGTTGGCTATAGCAACTGTACCCTAGCTACCTAGCATCCTGCTGCATTTAAGACACATGAGAAAAATGGTATATACTAGACATCCTACTTGAAAACACCTTCATACGTCAGCCTTCATACGATAAATACTATTTACGAGCTCCTTGTTTTGCCTCTTACCTTCACCAACAAGGAGTTGTCTGTAGTGAAGTGTAGGGAATGATGTATTCATTTCAAATAAACAAAGTATAGGTGTTTATACATAATATAGTAAAAAGTATTTTATCAAAAATGTATTCAGAGTAAAAGTTAGGTTACTAAGTTGCTTTCGGAAGTTAAAGCATTTTTACACGTGATCTTTTAGAGTGCAGCTCTAAAAGGAAGGAAACACAGAGTCCAAATTAGATTATTTTATTTGGAAAAACCGGTAATCATAAAATAAAGTGCACAAAGTAAAGCTGGGCCTACACTCCTCTTTTTTGCTTGCTGACCATTCAGTACGATCGGCCAAGTTTTGTTGCTCCAAGGTTAAGAACAAAATTTGCACTCCGCAGTCAAATTTAAAGTGTAGTGAATAGCAATACTTCAATAACAATGTACTGAAGTAAAAGTAAGATTACTGTCTTTAAAAAATGATGTGTAGACTACATACAAAAAAGGTACAGCATTACGGTAACGTGTAAATGTAAATAATTACTTCCACTCTTGGCAGTAAGTGAAACAGCTGATCGGAAGCAATCAAGTCTACAGGAATCGTCATTTACTGTACGGCAAACTTTTCAGGCGTCAGACAAGATGGGAACACTTTGATGTGCGCAAAGGCCAACAAACGTTTCTTCCCCACAGAACTTGAATGCAACCTTACTCTGTTTGCAAGTGACATCACGTATTGTAGAAAGTGATACTGCGACACCTAGTGGGCAAATTCATCGCTCCAAAGCCAGCTGTGACACTGTTCTGCACTGGATTAATAGCCAGAGTAACAAAAACTGACAAAACGAATTAACCAATACTGAACTAAAAACATTGACAGACATTGACGAAAACCGCAATAATCAAGGCAATCACCCATTCTCCATGGGTTTCTGGCATCATGATATGGTTGAAGGACTATTTATTAAAGAGTATTTTAATCCCATACAAATTTATATTTGACATCTTTCATTTTCTCCTCATAAACTGCATCGAAGTATTCTGCTTCTGCCACTGTCAATTGGTTTTTCCAGTCCCCGGCGATTCCTGAAAAATAACATGCAATGAGTGCAATCAAAATCGTCATATGGCTCAAAGTGTTTTCCTTGTTTTGGATATGGCTTTGCTCATTAGGATGTAGGTCATTTGCCAGCAGCAGCCCGTTGCTGCTGCAGACAACAACAAATAAAGGAACTGCAGTTATGCTTTTATGTGATAAGAAGACACTCACCTTTCCTGAGAAACTCTGACTTGCTCTGGTCCATGAATTGAGAAGGGACCATAGAGTAGTTGGACATGTTGTTCTGCTTCATGTTCTTGAACACACATCGGTCTGCTATCTTCTCTATCACCTCAGAGCTCAGAGGTTTCTGCAGAAACTGGGCTATTTTGGCCACAGAGTCCTTGAGATCCTGCACCAAAGAGAAACAGATTATCTCAGTACAGATATTAAGGTTGTGTATTATCATGAAGGCAGAATTTTTGGGAAAATGTTTGGAAGAGGATATTCTTACTGCAGTGGTGGGGTTAGGGTTTCCACATTTTTCAAAAAGTCAAGACAGTTTTGAGGAGAACTGTTGAAAATCTCACCATAATCATTTCTTCATAGGAGATGTACATTATATGCTCTATATCTTGAGCATTCAGCCACCCCTTTATGTGATCAAACCACGAGCCAAACATGACTAGAGGGGGAAAAACACATTATACTGGGTAATTATCTTATCAACTATTAATGGCAATTCCCTAGCAATAAACAGTGTGGCTTTGAACATTGCCCATGCTAAATCTTAACTCCAGGTGTGTGACCTCAGCTGTCATTACAACACGGCACAGTTAAAGATTCTTGCAGATTATAAGTGCGTATATTGGATGGGAACAGGACTGAACGCAACTTTTTCCATCAAGGAACTTGTGTAGGAATTCCTTCTGTGTGCCCGGCTTGACCAGGTAGGAGGCCATCCCATAATAGTGAAAAGAAGACGTAAACACGTCTTTGGGGTTCCTCATGAGGTAAATGACCTGCAGTGAAGAAATCACATTAACCCATTAGTCATTTAGACATACAGTTTCATTAACCTGTATTATGTCTTGTATTACGCCAAAGGTGAAATCTAGGCGAACTTAAGCTTATTCTACTGTTGCCCTCTATAGCTACAGTAAAATGTAAATGCATGCACCTGTATTGTTCAACAGTATCACTGTCACGACATATTACACACTTTTTTTATCAAGTGTGTAATTTATTGCCTCTGCCTTGGTCATAACTATGCTTCACTCAAAATGTACCTTTGGATTGGCTTTGAAGAAGGACGGCATCATCATGTTGTAGTGGTAGTGTGTGGCTAACACGCGTGGAGACGGCCTCTGCTCCAGGTTAAGAATGGAGGCCCTGTGCTCCTCCAGCCAGGGGACCCGGTCCCAGTTGGGAAGGGTCTCCACGGAGGCCGGATCTCCTCCACTCTGGATCAGAGGAACAATCTCCTGCATCCATGTCGTACCTGAAAGCAGGACAACTTAGCTCAGATTAGAAACTCGGCCCGGAATTTGTCAATTTGTACACATTTGTGGGGATGGAACAATAAATCAAGGCAATACTTCCACTCGTGATACATTATTGATACACTTGTGTACTAAGTATTGATATTTTTATTAGATGAACTGGCACTCTGCATGTATGCATCTATTTTAATGCAGTTGTGAATAATAAAAAAATATTACTAAGCTATGATTATTTAAATATGAGTATAAATTAACTAATTATTAACAATCTGTACAATTCAGTATCTTGTTACACCATATTGTCTGTACTCTGAACCTCAACTGTGCTCCAAAGCAAATATTTCTGAGATGAATCAACTCAGCTCTTGAAAGAATCTGGCAATATATAGGGACACTGTGCAGTCATGATTGGACAGATGCTGCATGCTATGGTGGGATTGCATTTCAGTGATTAGAGAACAGTTGGTGTAATGAGTAAAAACAACACACACAACTTGTCAAACAGGTTTTATAGGTTTTAGGTTCTACTTGTGTATGCTATGATAAACATTTCGTATCATAGCTGTTTTACAAATGACTAGACCTAATCTCCAAAATCCACATCCTCTGACTTTAAACAGCCACAGATCTGTATGAGAATGGCACACCGCTTACCTGACTTGGGGTAAGTCACAATGACAATGTCATCTGGACGAAAAGAAAATTCCTCGTAGTATTTTAGGCTCTCCGGAGGGTGTAGGTGTGCAGGAAGATAGACCCCCTTGTGCACAGTGTATAAGTCTGCCTCTGTCATCGTAAACAAATGGGTAAAACTCAGCAGTAACTCAGCAGTTAAGTGGTGGCGTTCAGGCACAGACAGCAGAGACTGCAGTGTTTGGACTTTGTTTCAGAGATAAGCATGTTTAAATTCCACTCTTGCTCTATTTCTCACTTCCGGTCTCTCTCTCTAGCTGCGTAATATATATATAGCTGCAGATATAATGACAGAGATCGGTGTTCCCAGGGGCGTTCCATGAATTTCTGGGCCCCATGCAAAAGCCAATTTTTAGGGCCCCCGATCAGCGCCCCATAGCTAATGTGTAGAACATCTCATCAATCTACTGGATTGCTTTTATGAATAATTGCTTATTGCTGCTTTATACAGAAATAATTCTGTGTGATTTGGGCAAAATTATTAAATTTTTTTCAATATACTTCAGCAGCTATCAATAAATCATGTATTCTATGGAAAAAAAATAAAATCTGGTTCCTAGCTGATGTATTTAACCTTTCAAAAACCTCACCTTGGTCTGAATCAATTAACCACTCAGGGCTACTAGGAACAAATCAAGAAAAGAAGGAAATAGCAGGGTCTAATAAGCTCATTTTTATTTTATGGACCCGCAAGTCAATTTGTAGTCTGATTTAGTTTGCTAAATATCCATACCAAATTAGTCTACTTTAAATAATTCCGAAAACTGCATTCCAAAATAAGCATTTCAGTTTCAGGTCTTAGGATGGCCCCTCCACCTTCAGACCCTGGGTAATCAGTCACCCTTTCCCCCCACTGGTACACCCCTGGGTGTTCCACACTCATCAAGAATATATTCAACTGTTTTGATCATTTGGGCCAGAGCTATATCAGCTCTATGAGTGGGCAAACAAAACCTCTAATCAACACTTCTGTTAAATTAGTAATTGTCTCTGAAAAATTGGCATACATTAGGATCCTCTGATTATCCCTGACCTCCCTCCTCATTTAATGCTTCATGTCTTGCTGTGCTCACATTGCTTTTTGCTTTTAGTATTGGCATTATCTTTTTCCTTTTTTTGTTAAATAAACAGTGGTGCCTTTAATCTGTTTTCCCCCTACCACTTGGGTCATACATAATTGTGACCCAGGCCAGAATATTGCCACATATTTACCAAGTGCCTCAATGAACATCTATATTGAACATGTTGTAGAGAAATACAGTTACAAGCTGCAAGGTGTGTATCTTGCAAAAATGTTCCTCCTGCTGTGAAACATAGGAACATAGAATAAATGCTTAAAAGAATCAAAACAAACGAATTGCATCAGAGTGTTCAGTTTTAAACAATGGTGCACCCCAAGGATGTGTTTTGAGTCCTGTCCTGTTTTCTAATTGTTGTAACAATTCTAACATTTCTGAGACTGATTTTTATTGAAATATGCAGATGATATAGACTGATGTGGATGACTATGCAGAAAAACTATTTAAAGTTAATAACGACCTCCAAAATTAGTGTGATTTAAGTGCTTTCGAAATCAATGTTGGGTAAACAAGAGAGATGATTTTTCCAAACGCATTTTTTAATGAGCCAAACCCAACTCACAATTTTGTATAGGGACAATTTTGTATATAAGAAAGGCAGATAAAATTGTTCAAGATAAATCTCCTACCCAGTCCTCACAGTGTGAACAGCTTCCATCAGGTAGATGCTTTAGGGTGCCAAGAGCCACAAAAAACTGTACCCAATGTTCTTTTTACCAAATCTAATTAGCTTCCTTAACTCATAAAACAAGGTACATCTTGTTGCCGATTTTATGGTTTTATAAGGTGGCTGTGTTCTTTATGTACTTATTTTATTTTATTTATTTGCACTTTGAATTTTGTGGTTTGTGACCTTTCATCAGACTTTTAGGTGCCTATTATGTTGATATTCAACATGCCACCAAAGACAAATTTCCACTTGTGGTCAATAGTTTTTCTATTGAACACTTGTACAGAAGGTGCCTGTGGCCCAACCAGTATGTAGACGCATGTATTGAAAACTAAACAAAAATAAAGCAATAGACACAGTTCATTACTTCTTCCAAATTTTCTGTTTCACATTTTCCACATTTATTTAAAACAGGTTTTAAGCACTATTTACAATTTTGAACAGATGAGCTTTAAATCAAATAGCTGATTATTTTTGCTGAAATCAGATGCAATACCCAAGCTGTGGGATGTAACTATGTGTTGCCAAGTTGCAGTCATGCACAAATTGATTTGTTTTGCTCTGGAAAGACTCCAGTGGTATTAGAAACCAAGCCCCTAATGCATGCAGAACAATTCAAAATGTCAGACACAAATTCTTCTGGGTTTGACATAAAAATGCCTCATCCACTGGAGCACAGCATTAAATATACTCATCAGTGATTAATACCATGCTAATGCAAATCAAAAAGACTACAGTGAGCAACTGAAACCTCAGTCTCTATACATGATTCAACAAGGTCATCAGTTCATTCCATGTAGTGCATTTGTGTCTTCTCAGGATCCACATCCTAACCTCCAATGTTCGACAGGCTTTCGTGGTGACCTTTAAGTGCACTTTAAGTCAATGACTTTGGGTCACTGACAGTCTCTTGGTAAATGACCGTAGTGATCAGACTCAGCATTTAGTCTGTAAAGCCTTGGCCATCCAGTCAGATCTGGCCACCAGGAACCTCGGTCTGTCACCTGAAGACTGGATCAGTTCCTTACCACTGAGAGGAAGAAAAAAATCAGACAGAGACAGATTACTTTTGTGCTCTGCTTCACCATGAAATAATTATTGCCTTCATATAAATTGCAAGAGGTCTCTCCGTGTCTGCTAGGTAAGGTTTTGAATATGAGTTGATCAGATGTTTAGGTTTTCATCATTCCTCACCGTTGGTAGTCCAGGTCAAGCAGGCTGATCCCGTTAACAGCCAGGATCCTGTCTCCTGGTAGCAGCTTCTCACAGCGGGCTGCAGGAGAGTCTGGCACCACGGCCCGGATGAAGATACCATTTATCTTCAGTGGAGTGTCCTGGAACATGGAGCAAGACGATTTACACAAAGAGGACGAATCCCTATACAAGTCTGAGTCATGACAGTTCTTAGTTGTGATTACAAGAGACTGCCTTCACGTTCTTGACACCTTGCATAAACCTGCGGTAGGCGACTTTGCATGATGGTGACCCCAAATGAATTTTCTACCATGTGATGTCAGAAAACTGTTCACAGGACATTCACATTTACCAACCCAGCTGTGGTCTGAGATACTTTATAGCAAAGGACTCCAAAGAGAGGCAAAAGATGTTCGTGAGTCCAGCCTTCTCTGGACGGAGCTGCTTGCTGCTATGTGGGATATCATTTTGGATTTGGTCAAATCAGGCAAATCTACAGGGTCTTAATTAGAGGGGATGGAACTTCCTTCTCTGTTGGACCCCACATTGTGATTTAGGCTGTATTTTTACATGAAAATCTTAACTAGTGTATCTTTACGCTTTGTGAAGGATCACATATGCAATTGATTGCATATGATTTTTTTGACCAGTAGGAGGGAGTGTTATACCAAAAGAGAGGGCTAAAGGTATGTTCAATGGACGTCCCAAGGCTTTTTGCTGCTGGCAGAAAACACTAAACATATGCTTTAGGAGAAACACTGACCATTTTGCCAATAACAAACATCCTCTGGACCACCAAGGTTTTTAAACTAAGGGCAGGTGTGTGGAAGACAGCAGGGCTTCAGAACATTTAGCAAAACAAGATATGAACTGAATTCCAGAGATCAAGCATTCATGATGATGATCTGTAGATTAAAAGCAGAGCCTACTGGAATTCATCTCCAGAAACACGAGGGCAGACAGTTCAGTGTCCATTAGAGCCTTTATGGATTTCACCTTTCACCTCACATGGTGGTCTCTTAAATGTACACAGATAGCAATCGGAGTAACCTGGGAGGTCCACCTGATTTAAGAGGAGACTGGCATTATGAGTTATTGACCAGGATTATGGTGATATGTTGGTTTGTTATATGTCAGACTGATATTGGCCTTTTATGGTATATCAGCAGTCATGTTGTCCAGTGCTGATATAACAGAGCTTCCTCAAAGACCACAGCGAGAGAGAAGTTTCTAAAATCTACCATGAGATTTTATTTTCTCTGCACATTTTATTAATATATTCAGCTGTTTTTTTGAAAATTGAGACTTCTTTGTTGTAAAAAAGTAATTTGACACTGTGTTGATGGGGTGCTGCACTGCCCTCTACTGACTGTTTTTGTAGCTTTCTGTCTGAATAAAAACGCGTAAACAGCAATAGGTTATGGGCCCAGGAGCGTCGCTGAAAAGCTGTTTTTCATGAGAAATAGACGGTGTTGTGGGATTCACAATGGAAGAT
>OMKZ01018445.1:0-10448 GCA_900302535.1 Neoniphon sammara | reverse complement strand
TCAATAGGCTACTGACCCAACTTCTCCTCCTCGCTGTTCTCTTCATCTTCCCTTTCTTCTTCATCTTCCTGTCCTTGCTCCTTTCGGGTTCTCCAGTCCAGAATAAGAGGCAGCTGGTGTTGGATGAAATAAAGCAGCTCCAGGCTGTTGGACATCCAGACCACCAGGGGGCGCAGACCTGAGATCACCTCTTCTAGAGTCAGCGGCTGCAGCTTCTCTGGCTCTGAATGTTCACTAACAAGACTGGAATACATTGGGATGAGGAATCAGTCTATCAGCGATTACAAAAAGGAAAGCTGAAAAAGGAAAACTGATTGCTTGAGAAAGAACTAGTATCTGCTTACGCTTCACGTTGAACCGCAGCTAGCTTCTTAGTGTGCTCCTGCATGGTGGAAAAAAAAGCTTTGTAATCAGTAATTGTATGCTAAGAAGCATTATTTTACATAAAACTTTATGAAGGATTTTTAAAAAGGTAATATTTTTGAAAGCAAAATTAATGAAAGCAAGGTAAGAAACACACGAATGGACCATAACGTAGAGGTCACAAAGAGTTAATAGAAGATTACTACATTAAGGCAAGTCTATAAAAGTACTTTTTCAGATGTGATTTAAAAGATTATATAGATTTAGTAGTCTAAAATCCTCTAGCAGGTAAATCCAAAGTCTAGGAACTCTGTTGGCAGTCAATGGATCACCTCAGCCAACAGAAACCTTTTGTTTTTAATCTTAAACAGCCAATAGGAAGCTGCTCAAGGTCCCCAGTAATTTGCTTCATTTGGAGCATGATACAGCTTGGTCCCAGACCCATTTGTACCTTGGAGATATTGAGATGCAACCAGACTCACCCACATGGCGCTCTGGACTTCACTGGCAATGAGCAGCAGGAGCCTGCGGAGGTCTGAGATATGGAAATGTACTGCCGAATACTGGACACACACACATAGCAAGAATGCTACAGTCAGTGCTGGTATATCTTTAGCATTGCGACTCCCCATGACAATTATCTGCTTGACAATATGATCCTCAAACTCCACTTCATAGTTCACAGTCAAGCTGTGGCCCTCTGGCGCTTTTAGAAAGGGAATGCCTCTTTTTTGGGACCATTTGCTGCTCGGGCTCTGGTGGTCGGTGTAGTTCGAGATGCAGGTGTCGCAAAGGATTGGCTCTCTAGTTGTAGTCGCAGAAGTGGCACAGCTCAGGAACCAGGGAGCAGGAGTCTTGGGTTCAGGAGTGGCATCATTCACTTCCTTCATTTCCAAAAAAGAAACACAAGATTGAGAAAATATGTGTTTATAGGTCAAATAAGATCTCAGTATGACATCAATATTCAGAAGAGCAACTCAGAACGCACAACTTGTTGAACCTTGAAGTGGATGAGCTACAGCAGCAGAGGACCATGCTGAGTTCCACTCCAGTAGGCCAAGAACAAGAGGAAAGTCTGCATGTGATCACCAAAACTGGATGACTGAAGAGTGGAAAAATGTTTCTTGGCCTCACAAATCCCAGTTTGCAGCATGAATCCGTGGATCCATCCTGCCCGATGTCAAAGGTACAGGAAGGTGGTTGTTTAATGGTGCAGGGAATGTTTTGTTTGGTCACATTAGGACTCTTAGTACTGACTGGTCTTTTTTTGAATGCTACCGTGTAACCAAAAAGTGTTGCTGACCAGGTCCATCATCTCAGGATGGTTCAGGAGGGAAAAAAGCTGCAGTGTGAATGTAGCCAGAAAGACTTTATTAAATCATAATGGACCAAGATGCCTGTGGAACTTTTGCAGCACTTTGATGAATCCATGTCTCAAATAATTTAGGCTCTTCTATTCAGTTGTATTTGGAGATGCCTCCATTCAAACAAAAGTAGACAGAACATACAGTAATCAACCAGTGTTTGAAACAATTGCAAGAGGAATAGCTTAACATGACCACAAAAGAACTTGGCTGCTGTGTCAAAGGAAAATCAAGATCCTCAGAACCAAATTCAAGGAGGTGAAAGAGAGGATCACAGCATGGACCATAATTTTAATGGCCTATGTGACAGAATGTGCATTTGTGCATGCAGGTCATTTAAAGATGGACATCCAAGCTGTTATATTCTGATGGATCTAAACAAAACATTGAAACTGAGCACAAAGGCCTGCAGAGAGAACATAGCCCAAGATATTTTGGATGTATCCCCTTGTTACCTTGAGCGTCACAGCTAAGGGATCCTTGAAAAGAAACAGGTACCGCTGTCCCAGTCCAATGACATCACCAGGGCTAAGCTCCACCTCTTTCCTCAACACCTCCCCATTCCTCGTTACCAACGCGTCCTGACAAGGGCGGAGCATGGTGGATCTGCTGTTACTATGGCGACTGAAACAGCAGTGCCTTGGAAGGATGTCAGGGGCATAAAGAGGGACGTCCGTTTTTGTCCCCACTCCATTCTCACTGCTGTGGCCGATCATAATGTTTGGCCCAGTGAGTAAATAGATGACAAAGTCCTGAGGAGAGGAGAAAAATGGTATGTGAATATACAGATTTATCGAAATACCTCACTATGGTCAATGCTTTTTGAAAAGGTAATGCATTTAAAGTTGAAATTCAAGAAAGTTTCAAATGTTTGATTTTGATGACACAAGAATGATGCAGGTTCATTTTTTAACCATCAGCTATAGAACAACAGTCACATACAGTGAAAGCTTAACTATCTGGTCATTTGAATGATAGCCTTGGTCCAAAGTTGATTTAGCAATTCATGTTTTAGTAGTCCCAGTGAGTAGCAAGCCCAGTGTGTGGAGTGTGGAGTGCCCAGTGTATTATGTTTGACATTCCCCTTGTGATGCTTGTCTTATCCAAAAGGCCCGAATTAATTCACAAATTCCCTAAGCCCTGTTCACAAGAACAAATGGCTACCTCACGTGCTAGACGATTATTTTCTTATGTGACATAAACAAAAACAAATCTCTGACGCAGAATCAAAATCACTGCTCTGTGTGTGTGTGTGTGTGTGCGCGCGCGCACGTGTGTATGTGTGTGTGGCAGTTGCCCACTGGTTACCCACTGGTAGTCAGGAAGCAGTGTCATGGTTGTCTCATTCTGTTTCCTGATCAGTGTTTGGACACACACAGTTTCTACGCACAGTACACTGACTTTTCCTGGAATGATTCTCCCCTCTGTCTCTCTGTCTCAATGTGATTTTTTCCAGTGAACAGACTTTTAGTGTTTCAAGCCTCACATTATGTTTTACTGTGAGCTAAGGGCTGAAAACAGTGGGGATCTATCAGCCACTGACTCCACTAATCTGTTTGTGTGGCACCAGACAGAGAGTGAATGTAAACATTTTGCAAAGAAACCAGATCTTGTGTGTGTGTGTGTGTGTGTTTGCACTTGCATGTGTGAGCCTCCAATTCATGACTAACTGGTGTGGGAGCTGGGATTGAGAGGCGTGTGTGTTTGAGGGAGATACCTGTGTGAGGCTGCAGCCCTGCAGCAGCAGCAGGTAGGGACAGTCTTGTGGAGGGTGAATGGAGTACTGTGTGGTGTTATCGCCGCTGCTCTCCGTCTCCTCCCTCTCCGACTCCTCTCTGTCCCGCTCGGCCCTCTGCCTCGTCGGACAGAGGGTCTCTGTTTTGCCCCGCGACCCGGCGTCCCCCTCTGAGGGAGCCGCGAGGCTGTGAACTTCACTCTGAATGCGGATCTGTTTGGGGCTTACTTTTTGGTTATGTTTGGATATGTTCTCGTGTTGCCGTGCTGGACTCTTTAGACTCTGGTTCTGGCTTTGATTCTTGCGACCGCTACTCTGATGGGCGTCCTGCTGGGTCTCGGTGTCAGAGCCTAGCAGGTCCATCTCACTTTTGCTTCTCCACAGGTGCTGACCTCGGCCCATAGTCCTTTCTATGAGAGTGGAAGTCACTCTGGAGCGGCTCTTCTGCAGCTTACGAGCCTGGGCGTTGATACCTGGCCGGGAAAAAACATTAAAGTAGCTGGGAATGGAGTGAGCAATGTTGTTAAAACTACCTGCAAAATGTTCTGACATTTAAAAATATTATGCGCAGAGGTAATGGAATGTGGTCATAGGGCAACACCCATATTTTTTTTTCTGATGAAGTGTGAGAATGTCCGTGCATGAGTGTGTGTGTGTGTGCGCGCTCGAGCTTGCACGTATAGTGATTTGTACATGCATGTGTTTATGCCAGAGTCAACATGGAGAAGCCGCACACAGGAAACAGACCTCGGTGGAAAGAGAGACAGAGCTCATGGAAATAAAAAAGCCCAGCCACACAGCAGGCATCCACAAGCTGATAGGAGGCTATCACAAGCCGTGCCGTTCATAAAAGCAAAACACACAACAGGACGCGTTGTTATACCATAGACCACAGCTGTATCAACCACAACCGGGCTGAAATGACAGCAACTGAATAGGCAACAAAGGGCGAAAAGGAGATGCGGTGGTATGAAAGCGGGTAAAAAGTAGATTGTTGGCAACATGTGAGATCGCGCACATTTACCACAATGTATGTGTCAAGCATCTGTGGAAAGTTTGGGTTGTTCTTCTGTTGAATTATGCAATAGCAGTGGCTCAGATCCTATGTTCTCCATTAAAGCTTGGATAGAGTGAATTTAAATGGGGGAGGGATAAAGAGAGGGTGTGTCGCTGGAAGAAGTTTAAGTGTGAAAAGATAAAATTACAGGGTGTCTGCAAGTTTCATCAAGTTATATTTAAACGTTTGCGAGACCTTTTCTAATGCCAGTGAAAATGAAACACAAGACCAATTTTGTTAACGGAAATGAACAAGAGAATGAAAACAACCGTAAACCTATCAGAATGCAGTTAGGCCTGCGTGACTTGGCTGATTTCTCACCGGAAAACCGCCGCGCCAAGAAACCACAACGTTTTTACTGTAAGACCTGTAAAACTGGATTTAACACTGACAATGCTTTATTTAACTATATTCAAGACTTTATAAAGACTGTTTCTTTTTTTCCAAGAACTTGCAGACAACCTGAATTAGGATGTGGGATGCCTTGCTGCACCCTGAGGATAGAGCCAGGCGCTGTACCAGCAGTGACTGTGTCCTTTTCTCTGGATCTCTTCTCCTCCACAGAGGCCCTCCTCTGGATTTCAAATCGCCGCACCATGCCCTCCCTGGGTTTCCATAGCGACTGCAGGAGGAGGGGCTTCTCGTTGTCACTGACCACACGGAAGCCCTCCGTCTTCCACTGACTCTCGTTGATGGAGCCGATGGCGTCGCAGAGGACGTAGGACCCCGCCTCCTCCTTGCCCAGACCATACCTACATGACACAGGCAAGAAAAAAAAAGATAGAATAAAATAATAATTGCATAAAATAAGATCCCTTCTATGGATTCTTTTACTGTTCCTAGCTAGCACTTTGTTCCTTGATCCTATTATGATCACAGGAATATTGTAAACACATTAGGGCTGTGCATTGGCAAGAATGTGGCGATACAATATGTATCACAATACAGGGGTTACGATTCAATATATTGCAATATATTGCAATACTGCAAGCAAGGCAATATATTGCGATTTTTTTAAAGGTTCACATTTAGTTGTAGTATATATGCCAGTTTTTAATTTCTCAAGTAGTTAATACAAGAAAATGCATAGTCATGAACCACTGCTACAAATCTTTGCATGTAAACTATTAATAAAAAAATGATAGTGTTTTTGAGAATCGATACAGTATCACAAAACAGAATATACTCAAGTGTATCGATATTTTCTTACATCCCTAAAACACATTAAGTCTCTGACCTTTATTTTTGTTTGCTTTAAATTTTTGGCAACCTAGGAATTGAATCTTCTTCTACTATTGCATTTATTGTAAGAGCGAATGTAACTCACTTTAGTATGCAAAGCCTAAAATTAGACACCAGACTAGTAAGCTGCAGTTAAGATTACTTTGGACTTCATCAACTCAAGTCTTATCAAGCATATTCCACGAAAACTATAGGCATTACAGCATTCTTGAACATATCAAGAGTTGCAGTGAACTTGCAACGTACCTAACCTATTTGCTAATCCATTTCTAAATCCATGTCTTTGTTCTCGTATTTATGTAACTAAATGTCACTGTGGTAGGCTAATGAGTATAAATTCTCATTGAAGGAAAAGGAAAATGTTTGACTTTTTAGATTTCAGGGCTGAATCCCCCTTCTATTACTCACTACATTATGTATTGGCTGAAACATAAGTAAAGGCTGACAGCAGTTCGGTCCCTGGAGAGGCCGCCTCAACACCGTGGCCAACACTGGCTGTCTTTCATACGGCTCTGCGGTTCGCTCTAGACCTTTTCAGAACTGCCATGTAAATGAACAATTTGGCTCACACATACACCGCACACTGTACTGCCGTTATAACAAACAGCTGCCCTTAAGAACAATGGGGTCAGGTCGACTTTGTTCATCTCGAGCTGTGCTAATCGCAACAAGATGTACGTGTTCTCTTTATCACCTGCCAAGGTTTCGCACATCAAAGACTCTTCTGACAGCTTTTATATACAAATAATACAGCACGAAGGTATATTACAGCATGGAGCAGTCACAGAACTCACATACAAATGCAGACATATAGGCAGACACACACTTGCAAGTGCGCACACACACACACACACACACACACACACACAGATACTGTACATATGCACTTACCTTTCAAGGGCCTCTTTGACCAGTTCCTGTGCGCTGGAGTGTGTGGTGGCCAGGACACTCTTGTAGTGAGCTCCTTCGCAAATCTCACTCCCAAAGATCTTCAGGATGCCTGGTGCCGTTATCTGATTGGACAGCTCAGAAGGGTCGTCTGCTACCGGTGTATCTGCAGGGATGACTAGATGGAAACAGACAAACGAGGAAATAAGGTTTCAGTCTGGTGCCACATGCAGCATTTTGTCTTTCTCAAAATTCAGAGCACAGTTCCCATAAACCCAGTTGCTTCCTGTTGCAAAGAGGATGCCGCTGCTCATCTCCCTTCCTCCTCTGTGGCAGTAACAGCAGCTGATAACACCCATACTGGATATGCTGATAACAGCAAAATATGTTCTGATGAAACACACCAACATGAAGTTGAAACTATGAAGTTAGAATATCCGTAATTAAGTTGTGTTTTATGTGCAGGGTAAAACAAATGCCTCTTTTGTGCCGTAAAGCAGTGCAGCAGATTTCTGCAAATTTGACCCAGTGGCTCACACTGTAAAATGCAGTGTGGAGGTCAGTTGACACTGCCAATCTTCACAATGATTGTTTCATTTTTTATTTACTATTTCAAAGTTAAAGGAATACTTCAATGTTTTGGGCAAAATATCCTTTATCCGACTTATCTAGAGTGAGACAATTTGTTTGATACCATTTTCACCTCTGTACGTCCACTGGTTCAGTTGCTATGGGTAGCATTTTGTGTTAGCTTAGCATGAAGACTTGAAGTCTACAGGAGTCATTAGCCTAGCTCTGTCAAAGTGAAAAAATAAACCTTACAGAAACTCCGAAGCTGTCTTATTTACATAATGTATCGTGTACATATCGTGTATAATGTATCGTTTGAAATACACGTCTTGGAATTAAAAAAAAAAAACAAGAAAAAAAAACGAGTCATTAGGAGAAGGTAGTTGGTAGGAACTATAGAGGAACTATAGAGGACCTATAGACATCTATAGACATCTAACTCGTCTTTGGTGGCAGGTGATGTCATCACCCATACAAACAGGTGATGACATCACCTGCCACCAAAGACCAGGCACCCTGCTTTTCACCATTAGAGGTCAGGCTTCACAGAGATTTTAGTTTGGGGTTCAGTTACTATTTAACCACACAAGTCTTCCAGTCACTACAAAGCCAGAACCAAAATGAGTAAATGTGACATACTGCTGCCCTTCCTGCTGTTGCTGGACAGCGAGGACCTGAAGCCTGCGGTCAGAGCCATGGGGCTGGAGCCGGCAGTGGGGCCACGGAGGAAGAGACCTGATAGGCGGTTGGTATGGCGACGGATGCGGCTCTTGCTGGGCTGTCTGAAGGCCACGCCCGCAGCCTCGGCTGACCTGATGGAGGAACTGGAGGAACCTGACCTGCGTAGGAACAGAGACGGTTAGTGCAGTGAGTACAGGGATGGCCAGTCCTTCAACTGGAGGATCTAGTTCAAGCACCATCCTGCTGAAGTGTCCTTTAACAAGACTCTGAATCCCTACCGGCTCCATAAGAAGACAGAGAAAGAGGAGGGACGGGGAAAGATAAATGGTGAATGAGATGAATGATTTAGAGGAGGAAAACAGTAGATGTGACATGGGACAGTGAGGAAAGGAAAGAAACGTCAAAGAAACGTCAAACAAAGAAAAAATGAAAGCTAACAAGAGAAAACTAATAAGAATGAGGGAAAGAAAGTGTGAAAGGGAAACAAGAAGCAACATAAAACAGAAATGACAAACGGTGCCGCCAGAAAACGTGCAGAAAACATTCTTCAGCGATATAGGCTTTAACACAGTATATTACGGCTAATCTTTCAAATCCATGTCACCAAATTAGATCTCCCTTCACTGCAATGCTAAAGTGAAGCACATACTTACGTGTCTATTCCCAGGACAATGCCACCCACTCTCCTTAACCATGCTTCCCTCAGCTCCCTCAGTACATTTAATGAAATAATCAAGTGTTCTCTGACCAAGCCACTAAGCTACTTATCACATGGGTTCAAAGGTTCTCTGCAGTTGCGCCACTGCTTGGATATAAAAGAGTTCAGATTTCAGATTAATATTATTAGTAATGCACTTCTGTTCTAATGATGGAAAACACCATGACAGAGTGCCTCACAAGACTGATTTTAGTGGGAAATAGAGTCAAGGAGGCGTTCCACAACATTTAGTTGAAACATTTTACATTGGACTGGTAGTTTGAATATGTTAGAATATATATATATATATATACTGGTTAATTCAAAGTTATCTGCTTTATGCAATGTAGTTTATGTGATTTAGAAAGCCAGTAGCAAAAGGGGTTCTTTCTTAAAAAAAATTAGATGATCCTATTTTCAGAGAAAATCATGCCCATTCGTTTGTATCTGGTTTTCATCTTTCCTCTTGATTCCGCCTCATCCTCATCACTTTCCTTTTTTTTTCTCCCTCTAAACCCAAAGCCTTTGGCAGTGGCTGAGCTTTGTCTAGCTTTCCTCCCCCAATTGTAATGAATAAAAAAAAAACATGAATTGAGAGGATTGACTTGTGCAGTTTCTCAGTGAAGCTTTCAGAGTAATAAGTGAACAGCACTGATAACCACAGAAAAGAAAAGGGAGACAAACAGGAGCCTGGTCCGACAGCACCATTCAGTTATCACTATACAACTTAGATACAAGTGTAAACGCGGTGCCTTCCCCCTATTCTTTTATACTTACTGCTGAGAGCCATCACTTTGCTTCCTACCCAGCCTGACAAATCGTCTCTTGGGGGAGGCAGCAGGTAAAGTCACAGGTCTGGGTGGGAGAGAACTCAGTTCTTCAGGGGAAATCTTGCTCAGATTCATTCCTGTCCGCTCGACTTGGCACCGCTTCCTAAATCCTTTGCTCAGGCTCAAACTTTGCCGTTACTTTTTTTTTTTTTTTTTAAATCAACGAAGAAATCCCATCATCTCCAAATAGATGGCGATGTCTTTTTGTTTAGCTTCATCCCTGAGTTGTTTCATTCAGCACCAATTCCGCAGCTGCTTCATTTTACGCAGACGCACTCCGGAACACGCGCTGCAGATGTTTCCAACTCCCATCCAGCTGCTGCAACTGCTGCAGCCTGGCAGTTCAGTCCGACAAAGACGGTTGCAGTTTCGCTTCACACGGTTTCTAGCACACTGACAGAACGGGATCTAATCAAATAAATGCTAGTTGTACGGATCAATAGCCGACACTGGAAAAATAATGTTTATCTCACCAGAACGTGGCCGATGGTTGGAACTGTGTGATGAGGTAATTCAATAAAAAGTTAATAATGTTATATAATCAAGTACATTCCCAGTCCTTGGAGCGTGCAATTTGTTTCAAATTCGTGACGAACCCGCTTTCCAGATGTGCGTCGAGCGCGCAACTGCTTGGAGATGCCAAGTGCACACCCACCAGACAGCAGTGTAAAGCTTGCCAAAGTTAGAAAAATACAACTTCCAGTTACAACTTTCTAAATAAAATACTTGCTAGGGGATGTGTGTTGCGGTGAGAGTGACGCTTTTATTTCGAAGGCGTCAAAATCCCCTCGCTTTTGGTCTTGTTCTTCTGCGGCTCCTCTGCTTGTCTGGGTTGAAGCAGAGCTGTTTGATCAACTGTTGGACTGTGGAGAATTAAATCAAAGGAACGTCATGAGAAGATGTGGAAAAACTCATGCCAGAAGAGCGAAGCGGTCCTCCCATGCCTCATAAAGCCACATTCAACTAAATAGGTCTACACAGTAGACATTTTTGCGTAAATGACTCCATCTTCTGGCTGATT
>OMKZ01018444.1:0-17230 GCA_900302535.1 Neoniphon sammara | reverse complement strand
GAATGTGTAATCTGTTAGATATGATTTAAAATGTAGAGAAGTAGAACTAAAAGTAATATTAATATCATACTAAAACAATACAAGTAGGCCTACACATAAAGCTATTTAAATGCAATAACAGTAAGAGCAGTAATTCATTATTTCCCCCCTTTACTCCTGATCTTCTTCCCTGTGATGTAAGACAGCACCAACCTAAGGCTGAGATGACTTACAAAGTGTGTGTGTGTGTATGTGTGTGTGTGTGCGTGTGTGATACCTCTCCACTGATGAGGGCACTTGCGGCGGCTGTAGCTGAGACTGGGACTGTTCTGAAGTCTGGGAGGCAGGCTGAAACACACACACATACACACACACACACATACGTACACACACACTGCAATCAACATGATGATCATCACTGCAATCGTAACTACCATCATTATCATGAGCATCATCTTCATCATGGAAATGTGGAAGAGGAAAATATAGAAAAGGAGAAATATAAGCAACAAAGAATGTGACACAATATATAGAAAGAAGAATACTGGGAATAAACAAGTAATACTTCATATCTTTTGTCAAGTACACTTGGGAAAAAAAAGAGAACTTGGACCTACAAAAGAATAAAACTGCCACAAAGAATGTAGAAGCTATATCATATTCAATACTGATATCTTCAACTAAGGCATGCAAGTTCTCTGTATGTAAACAGTAAACAGCAAATGGGCTGAAAAAGGAACAGCATTCTACCAAAGTCAATTATTCTATTTGGAAACTTAACTGTTTGGTTATTGTGGGTCAGACGTAATTAATTTGAAGAGTCAACAGAACTGTACGTTGCAGTATTTGACGGACTTCTGAAATCTTTTGACTGACTGCATTAAATCATCATTCAAACCATGCAGGATATATTTCCAACGATAATTGCTAGATTTTAATTTCTATGTAAATCAGTATTCATGGGTGCAAACAGAATCAAGGAGGCTAGTTAACTATGAATACCACACTGATTTATTCGGCGTAAATAACTATCAATTGTAATCAATTGTAAGATAATACCACGTTACCATACAACCACAGTCAGGGAATGCCTAAAATGCCCAACATTTAAAACATTAGCTAATAGAGAAAAAACATTTACTCAGTTATAGCCATTAGGGTGCAAATGTAGTGCCAAGGCTATGACTCAAAACCCTAAAATGCCCGACTCTTTGAACATGCAGGTGCCTAAGTGATATGCCAGAGGTTTCAGTCCAACTCATGACCTTTGTTGTGACTTCATTTTTCCATCTTCTTTTTCACGTCTATCAAACCTATGAATAATAGCTCCATGAAAGTAATATTTGAAAATCTAAACTCCATTCACCAATGACCCTAAACAGTGATATCAAACAGCACCCTCCAGCATCTATGTTCTGTGAACAGGAGCACGGTGAGCAGGGACATGCCGTGGGACTGGTGGGTTCGACTGTCCATCGCTAGTACCTGGGGAGGGGCTTCCATGGGAGGATCAGGAGGGGCGGAGGCTACACTGATGATTGGCACCACGGTGGCCAACGGCTGAGGCACAGGTGTGGGCACAGGAAGAGGAGGGGAAACAATAGTAGGCACCACCCCCACGGGGAGTGGCAGAGGAGGAGGAGGGGAAGCCACACCCCCTGTCGGCATGGTAACGGGAAGGGACGGCGATGGAGGAGGGAGGGTCACCAAGGAAACGGTAGAGGTAGATGGAGTTACACTGAGCTGAGAAGAGGAGGAAGGGCAAAAGGAGTAGAAGGAAAGAAAGGAAGAGAATGGGGAAGAGGAGTAGGAGGTAGAAAAACAGGAAAAAGAAAGGAAAAGGGGCAAAAGAGGAGAAGACAGAGAGAGGAAAAAGGAGAGAGCAAGAAGAAGAGGAAAAATGTCAGAGAGAGGAGGAAGCAGGAGAAGAAGATGAGAAAGAGAGAAGAAGCAAAAAGGAAGAAGAGAGGGAGAAGGGGGAGCATAAAGGGGAGGAGGAGGTGGCGAGGGCCATAGAAACAGGTTAGAGAAACCCAACAAACTAGAGGCTGTTCAGTTATGACCACTTGTGATGAACACAACAGTTGTGAGGACCAATCTACAGTCAATCCCTTTGGTACTGGGACAGTGAGTTAGTTTTACTTGACTGTTGACTCATACAGGGATGCCCTGGGCTGATATCCAAGATTGGAATCGGAAAAGATCAAAGTGTACTTTGATTGACAGGTATCGGCTACATGAAACCCAATCAAATCCCAATCCATTTACTCATTTATTTAATTTCTCCTCTGTATTCCATTTATGCCAACTGTGAAAATACATCTATGTGCGGTAAATGTGTCATCCACCACCACTTATGTTGGTGAGACACATGGTATGGAAGCATAAACTGCAGAAGGCAATGAATCACACCATCATGTCTGCAGAGAAAAATTAATTTAAACTGCAGACAGAAAGCAGCCCAACAGCCAGTGCTTCTTTCAATTTTAGCGTAAAGCAAAAGTGTTCTTTTATTAACACTTTGTTTTTTCAACAATTACAAAAACTATTAAAGATAAACAAATGCACCTATGCTGTTAGTATTACATTAGGTGGGCAAAAAAAAAAGTTGCTTGGGATATCCCAAGGGCCAGTTTTTGATTTGGGTCTCTATTGGTCTCCATGTTTAATGATGTAAAACACCAGGATAAAGGCAATCCATGGCTCACTGACCCAGCAACTAGTGACTATTGACTGTAGGTGTGCGGACTGACTCAGAACGGCAACAAACGACTTGAACAGCAAGGCAACTAGAACATAGATCAAACCGACAAACCAAGAACACCCCCAAATTAACCAGCAAACTACAGTGTGACAGAACAATGTGAAGTACACACGACTGTTAAACAGAGCAAGACCATGCAACCACAAAACAAACCATTAGATAATCCACACAGAATGTACAGTATGACTTTAAAGGTGGTGGTACACTAAGTTGATTCT
Organism: Neoniphon sammara; assembly: GCA_900302535.1. Classification (NCBI taxonomy): domain Eukaryota; kingdom Metazoa; phylum Chordata; class Actinopteri; order Holocentriformes; family Holocentridae; genus Neoniphon; species Neoniphon sammara. Next base: position 14,269 of record OMKZ01018444.1, on the reverse strand, counting down.
TTGCATAATGTAGATGAGCAACATCCCAATACTACACAACCAACTAGACACAGATACAGACAACCGACACAGGGCCAAAAATGTTTCCTGACAACAAGATGCTGCTGTGTGATAAGTGACTACGATGAGCAAGTCTTCAGGTTCCACTGTGCTTTACTGCTGCCTGAAAAGTCATGATACACATTTGAAGGAAATGTACACAGGATGAAAACTGTCCATACACATAGTGGACAACATGAAACACCTTCGCTTACTACACACATTTCAAGATACTTTGATACCCTGCTGTTTGTCCACAATGCACCTTGTGGGGCTTATATTATGTATTATTATTCCTGAGGCAACATTACCCATCTCCATTTCATGTAATTTATCAAATGGTTAGTCGGAGCATCTGGGGTGAACAAGGGGACACTACCAACAATGGGCACCAAGGCATGATACACTAGACCCAAAACAGACAAGAACAAGAGGAGGGCCGAGATATTTTTCCATAAATATTATTTTTCTTATTAAAGAGATTCACTAACCAAATCACGCAGATACACAACACAGGGTATGATTATACAGTTACAGTAAGATGTATGTGCACACATGAAGACACACACACACACACACACACACACACATTATCTACATCCACAACCACACAGTTCTACCTGAACTAGAGCTAGCTGTGCAGCCTGGTAGAGAAGATAGAGATGTTCTATACTGGGAGATGGACTGAGGTCACACAGCTACACACACACACAGACACACACACAAGCATGCATGCACGCACGCACGCACACACACACACACACACACACACACACACACGTATACAGCCATAGTATATGCATACAATTACACATAAAAATCAACATAATAATATACAAGCATACATGCACATATACACAAGTATCCATGTATGAAGACAGACACACAATAACACAAACACACATAAAACCAACCCCGTGATCAACGCAGGCAGCATGCCAAAAGAAGGAAAGAAAAACAGAAGAAACAAACTGAGCTCAAGAAGAAGCAGAGTTTAAAGAACAAAAGAAGAAAAACAACAAGAGCAAGACATGCAACATAAATATAAGAACAGATACAAGACAAAAATGATAAATATGACTATAACAACTGTTTATATAAACAGTAGGCTGGCTGGTAGCCTAACTAAGTAATGGAATGAAGTATATGTGTGTGTCTGTGTGTTTCTATAAGCCATATGCTTGAGTATGGCTTGTATAGGCACTGCACATATATTTCCATTTTTTTTCTTCAGCCTGTCACTACAGTTTACATGGAAAGGCTCATAAATGATGCTATTTGACACGAGCTTTGATGAACTTTTTAATGGATGATTGTAGAGGTAATTAACTGATCATGTGCATGAGCACAAATATATGTCTGTGTGGATCTGAGTTTCCTTACACAAGTGCATCTACTGTCAAGTTTATTATCCCAATTATTATTAGTCTTCTTCTTCTTAATATTATTATTATTACTATTATTATTACTATACATCTCTATGTGGATCTTGCATTGCGCTATATTCTCTTTCCTCCTGCTCACTATCTCTTTCTCTCTCAACCCAACCAGTCGAGGCAGACGGCCGCCCACCCACAGCCCGGTTCTGCTCGAGGTTTCTTCCCGTTAAAGCGGAGTTTTTCCTCGCCACTGTCACAAAGTGCTCGCTCATGGGGGAATGCTGGATCTCTAAATAATATTATAAAGAGTGCGGTCTAGACCTGCTAATTCGAAAAGTGCCCTGAGATAAATTCTGTTATGATTTGGCGTTATATAAATAAAATTGACTTGACAAGTTTGTGGGAAGCAAACACTAACATAAAGTTGTTTGGATCTCACACTAAGCCTGAGGTGTATTCATAAAGATTGCAATAACTAATTGATTCAGCATTTGCGGAGTTGTTAGTTTGGCTCCCCTGTGGTATCTACTGACACAAGCTAGATGGGGTCTGGAGTAGCATGTGCATGTGTGTGCACATGTGAGAGAGTGTGTGTATACCTACTCTATGTATAAACAGGCAGGTGTGTGTCGGCACAGATGAATGCTGTCAGTTATGACAGCTCTTGAATCAATCACCCATTTGTGAGGCACCAGTGCCAGGATGTGTGTGCATTTAGGAATGTGTTTTTTTAAGTGTTATTGTTTATGTACAGCAATTAGGGGTGTGTGTGTGTGTGTGTGTGTGTGTGTTACCTGTGCAGATGCCTGTGACAGCGATGTGTGAGTGGGGCTCTGGACTGATGCACTACTGGACTGACTAGATGGAATGACCTGAAGAGAGAGAGCAAATTACTACATGGATAAATGCCTCGGGGGTACAAGTGACATGCCCACCACTATCCCATTTGATCTGAGATAATCCAAGTCTTCTGCTTTTGAGTTAGCACAGGTTTACTTCATATCTTCTTTTCAATAACCTGGATAAGTTCAAACCATAGTTATGAGAAACCCAAGTAGATTTTGTTGCAAAATAAGACAGAAACCATTTCAACATTACAGGACTCTACTCTCACAAAATGATTGCTGGCACAGAAAAAAAGGAAAAAAATTACAACTCTTCATGAGGTGAAAGTAACAGTGTGGGAATAACTGTTTTGCTTATTTCTACAACATACATTCCATCTGATCCCAGCCAGAAACATTTGATCTCCTATTAACTTCTAATTTCATGCTCAATCAAATCAGTTTAGGCCTGCAATTAGCTCATAACAGGGGCTTGTACAGGGGGCAAACACACTGCTTCAAAAAGACTGTGGTATCACTCTAGGCAAAGTGCCAGGGCCGTAGGACATCTTAATTTATGACTGGTTACCTTGAAGCAAAGGCAATGACTTCAAAGCGAAAGCCAGCTTGTTGGAGCAAAAGTTCTTGTGTAAGCATAAAAACATGGTTGGGGCATTTTTCCTCAAACTCTTTCTGAGGTTTCTGACACCATTGGAACGTGGGATTAAAACAGTGAGAAACGAGGTAGGGATAGAGAGAGAGAGAGAGAGAGAGAGAGAGAAAGAGAGAGAAAGGCGAGGAAGACAATATGAAAAGGTGTGTATATACACACCTATGAAAACTGACTTGCAGTTCCTATGGTCTTCAGCTTTTACAGTTTGTCTTACCTGCTGGGACGTCCCAGGGGTAGCTGGCTGGGAGGTGGGAGGGGGTCCTGCAGTGGCCTGGGAGGTGGGGGCCTGAACCTGCTGCTTGGAAACAGATGTTAAGAGAGAAAGCCGGAAAGATGGAAAAAGGAAGGATGGAAGGGAGAGAAAAAGAGAGAAAGTGGGGTAGGGAGGCAATAAGGGGAGGGAGAGAGAGCAAGAACCAATCAGAACATATTTATAGTCTGTAGACCAGTTTGGATTTCAGCTGAAGCCACTGTGCATGTGAGTGCAAACACAAGCTACTTATTATGCCGCTCTCTAGTGATGAGCTTTTAGTGTAGCTTCTCATCTTGTGTATGCACACATGCACACACACATACAGCAGTCAATGAACCCATCCATCAACACACGCAAATAGCTACTCACCTAGACATATGAACATCAACCTATATACATATAAATACACACACATACAGCTCACAGTCTGGCAGCAACAACTGTACACGCAGAATACTGGGGTTAGTCAGGGTGTGAGTACAATAGGTTTCCATGCAGGTCGAGCCCTAAATGATTGGCAATGGGAGTAGGTGGAGGTTATAACGAGTCAACGAAGCACAGAACAGAAGCTGGTTGTAGTCTATCTGAATTGTCCTAAACCCTACCCATCTTGTCCTACAAGTATGTCAAAATGCCTTGAAAGTGATTTCAAAATGGTATTTAATCAAGGTTTTCACTGGTTTAGAATGAAATAAAAACTTCAGTAAGATAATCGGAACTGTAAACATCTGTTTTTCTTTTCTATTGTCTTCTTTTGCTTCTCTATCTAACCTATAAATAATAAAAGTAGACTACAATAAATCTACACTACAGAGGTACAATTTGGTAAATAATGTTCTTCAAAATTTAGTGCGTTGTGAGATAGCAACTATTAAATGCATAATAGTCATCTTCAAAATATAAATATACTGTACTTTTAACAGAAAAGGTACAGGTTAACTAGTGCACTTAGCGTACTGCCCAGAGCAGGAGGCTTTTTTCCCCTAGACAAAGTCGTTGGAGTTTGCTAGCCCCTTTCATTATGCTACCAGTTGAATACGTTTATAGAAAAGTGATCTCAGGCCAGTTGAGTATTTAATTCCCAATCTAGTGAAAGAGGAGCATGACAGGGCTGTACCTTTCCTCCAATCTAATTTCAACTGTTGAACTATATTCTTTGAGGACACAGACTAGCAGTTGTGTGGTGAACCCTTAGAAGGCCGTAGGCAAGTTTATACTTGTCCCCAAGCTCACCCTCACAAAATGTGGTGGGAGCTTACACAAGTATAGTTGCACCAGAAACACTACTACCTAGCTCCTTTTACTAGCAATTCTCACAGGAAGTCAAACAAACACAACAGAAGAATTTTACAGCATGAAAAAAATATAGAAGATAAAGAAATGAAAATAAATACCATGAAATAAAATTACAGGTAGTGAAAGGGAAGAAACACAGCTTGAAAAAATGGGACGAAACAGCAAAAAAAAACAAAAAACAAAACATGATTTAGAGCAAATTAAAAGGAGAGTGTGACTGTAGGGTGACACTGATGATGGCAGCATTCTAAGGGTTTAATGAATGTCCGCTGTGACCTTTGAACCCTGAATAGGAAGCTTGATTTCCAGTCTGAGCAGGCAATGACAACACAGTATGCTAAACTGAAGAACTCAATTAAAGCCAAGAGCTTTAGCAACACAACACAAAACAGAACAACATAAAGAATCTAAAATATACAAATGAAATGTCTCTCTGCATGGTTTCAATGCTAGGTTTGTCTAAGCCCCCTGGTTTTTGTTGTATGTTTCTGTGTGTTTGTCCATACAAATCATCAAAGTCCCATGGGTGGATCATGCTCACTGTGATTACTTTCCTTCTTGCTTTACATTATAATGTAAGCCACGATGGGAAAAAAATAGGTTCTTGAGAAATTTAGTTGATTTTAACTGCACAGCATGTTAATAACTTGTTAAATATCATTAGATGTCTACAATATTTTTTAATGTTTGCATCAATATGATGGCCACCTTTCTAGGTGGGCACTCTTTTATAGGACCACAAGGACTTCAGATTTGTATGTGCAAAAATCCAAGTATACCACATACAATATACCTGCACAAACACACATTTCTCATATACAGTCATATATGAACATACAGACAAAATATTACTTACTGAGCAGAACAAGTAAATCAAAATAAAATACATAACAAAATGACAGAAGGGGGTTTAGACAGTTTGCTTATAAAGCTTTTGTCAGAGAGTGTCTCAAAGACAACCATCAGAATATTGCCTTCATAATAATTGCTATTATTTAACTAACCATACAGATGCAATCACACTGTGCCACAGATAGGTCTGGACCCAGCAGGTTAGACCGGTCTTTTTATATTGATTCTTGAGAGAGGTTTAGAGGATGTTCGACTGAATTGCCTATTACAGCAAAAGGCACAGCTGTATAATCTTGATCTTGGTCCTAATTTATCTCAGCCTCAGGCATGGGTATCCACTTTATCGAATGACCTATTTAACTTTTTATTCATTCAGTTTTTTTATAGCAGCAGCAGTACTGAGGGTTTATTGTGCATTCTAGATGGGATATAAACGTAAGCCACATCAGTGCATCAACATTTTCAATTATTTGCATAGTATTCTAATGTCGGTCTTGTAATCAAGTGATTCTGGTCTTGGTCTTACCGAGACACGTTCTGGGTATTGTCTCGGTCCCAAATGAGATGGTAATGACTACAACCCAGCTCATTTATTGCATTTTAATTGATATCATCACTTCTACTCTGCAGGTGAACACTGTCAGGGGATGAATTATGTGGCACATTTTGAAGGCATACCATGAGACACTCTCTGTAGTGTAGACATGGCTGGAAGGGGTTAAAATCACAATCACAGGAACTGAATATCTAGCCAAATCAGACAGTACATCATGACAAATAAGAGTCGGCTGGGGGTATTGAGTTGGTAGGGTATAAAAGATAACAGGGGTGAATAAGGGGACCTGGGTCAAATTGTCATTTTAAATCGATTTAGTTACTTTTTAAAGAAGAATTTACATGATAGATTGATTAAATAACTTTTTTTTTTTTTATCCATCTAGCCTGGCAGGCTGGTGACAAATTCCTATTTTTACAATTACAGACTGGCACAGGAGGGTGCAGATGAATCAGTTGATTGCCTTTGAAAAGTAGACATATGATGAATACATGTATGAATATTTTTAGTCTGACAAGAATGAAATACCATTAAAAAAACTGCTGGGCATTTATGTATCAGCAGCTGTTTGCAGATCTTAGCTAAAAAGTAACTAAACTGATTTGAACGAGTATTTGACCTAGGTGGGCTTTTGGGGTCTAATCTCAGTACCAGAGTGGAGTTAGCAGCCTGCATGGCCAACAATGACTCATGGTATGTCATATCGGGTTGGGCTGGTAACACCCCTCCATGCCGGGCCCAGGCGTTCTGGATCACAGACCCCAGCTGAGTCGACGATGCTCCCCCAAGAGGGAGCTCAGAAGATGGGGTGAGAAGGAGAAAGCTCTGCTGGGAGGGAGGATGACCCTGGGGATCTGTGGGAAGCAACCCCCCTGGTGAATCATAGAGGACGGAGGAGGACGAATGAGGGATGGACTGAGCAGCTGAGGACTCAAGTGGAGGGAGGAGAGGTGGGGGAGGAGGTGACTGGAACTCTCCTGCATCAGAGGAGGCCAAGGAGTCACTGGAAGGTTCTGGGCTTCTGTCCCTTGCGGTTCCTCCTCCATGGTGAAGGAGAAGACTTCCTGGAGGTAATGGGAGCTCAGGACTGACATATGTGTACAGCTCTTCTGTCACTGGCTGCAGACGGCTGTATGAACCAGAGCCACCCGAACCTGACCCAGTGTTGTCATCTAGCGGGAGGTCCATGGAACTCCTGCGAGCCCGGTAAAGTCTAGACGCCAGGAGGCTTGGGTCATTGGCAGCAGCTGCGGCAGCTGCAGCTAAATGAAACTCAAAAACACTTCCAGGTGGCGGAGCGTCAGCCATCACTGGAGGAGCAGAGAGAGGGAAGGAGGATGTGGAAGCATGCTGTGGCGGAGGATAGCATCCATCAGATGAAGAAGAAGACACAGAGGCACCAGCGGATGCACTCATGGGAGTCAGAGGTGGAGGGATTGGACTGTGAGTGCTGATTCTTTGCATCATGTGCGGGTGCAAGAACCCCGGTTGAGGCGGGGGTCCAGGATCATAGCCCAAACTAGCAGCCGCAGCTGCAGCTTGCATCTGCTGATGGAAACTCAAGTGACCAAGCTGGTGAGCAGTCATTGGGTATCCCCCATATGCCATTGCTTCATAATGGTCCAATATGGCAGCTTGGTTTAGGCTTAATCTCCTCACTGCTTCCTCTTGCTCTGCTCTCATGTCTTTATATCCATACAAACTTGGGTCAGATTGACCTGGGAGATGCAGGGGCTCCCCAACACCAAGTCTTTGGGCGGCTGCTGCAAAACCAGGGTTTACCATGTAGAGAGAGGGCGGCTCGACACCCTCCAGCCCTGAAAAAGGGTGTAGGCTGCTCCCATACCGAGGGTAGGCAGGTTGGAAGTGTCTGGTGTGTGCCTCAAGAATGGAGGTGCTCTTGCGCCGCTGGGTGTTGTAGGCCTTTGGAGGGCCAGTGGGAGGAGGGGAGAAGGAAATGGGACGTTCAGGAATAGAGGGGAAGAAAAAAGTAGGAGGGTCGGGGAGAGTTTGAAGTTGGATGCCCCCACCTCCTCCACCTCCTCCTGCGCTTGCTCCTCCACTGTAGGGGTGTGGCATTGAATGCTGCTGCTGTGACAATGAGATACAATGGATTTAGGAATGAGAGAGTGAGAGACAAAGAGAGAGAGAGAACCACAGCAAAGGCTAACATGAAATGGAAAAAAAGAGTGTCAAAGAGAGAATTTAGAGCATCATTTCAAAACAATAAGAAAGAAAAAGTGACAAATATTCTCCCTCCACTCTAGAAACAAAGAAGGTGGATGAGATAGGACAGAAAATCTACAAGCAGTAGAAAGAGGTGAAGAAATTAGGAGAATTGGTGGTGGACAGACAGTGAAACAGACAGACAGAAATGTACACAGACAGGAAGGCACAAAGAACAACGGGCAGACAACAGAGAAAGACAGACAGTCCCAAGACAGCTTACAGGTGGACAGAGAGTGGGGTATTAAATACAGAGGACCAAGACTAAATGTTGTTTCTGAGCTCAGCAAAGTCCTGATGTATCCACATTCAGGAAAACCTTTATTAATGGTTGCCCCTACAGAAATTTTTAGTCACAAAGTGAGAGCAAGATAAGGTAAAATATCTGGAGGGTCACATTTGGTAAGTGTCCCTACATTTTATCTCATTCCATTCACGCTCCATTATTTCTACACCTCTCCATTATTCTGCATATTAAAATGTAATTATGATCAAAACTGTGTAGTTATATCTCTGTGAAAATGAAAACGTTAATTCTGGCTATAACATATGGGCAGTTTTCCTGATGGCAGATGCACATTGTAGAAGCTATTTGGACGACGAAGCAAAGCTAAAGGTCTGACCAAGTCAATCTGTATTTAATAAGAACACAGGGTGATCTGCAAGAGAGACAGAATGATGGATGGACAGAAGGGAAAAAAACAGAGACTTGCACAGGTGTCTGGAAAAAAAATATGAACTATGAACGTTCTGCATACTGGTTCTTAGGTTTGGTCACAATTTAGAGGTACCTCTGCAATGCCTTATGTATAAAACTGAAGATTTTTCCAATGATTAAATATTGCATGATTAGCTTTCATGCCATACTAATACTATTATTTTACCCTACACAAATTGTGGATGTTTCAAAAGAACATATTTGTATTTTACATGCTCCCAGCAGTTTGAATCTCTCTTTCTCTCTCTCTTTAATTAGTTTAGCCAGCATCTTAAAAACAAGAGAAAAAGAGTATGTGAACAATGAGCTTCAGCATAGAGCCCAGCTGTTTCACTAATAATCTGTTTATTCAATCTGTGTGATCCACTAATTCGGACAAATCACTGGATGATGCAAATGCCATTAAAGCCAGTGGGGTTTCAATATATCATGATACTAGGGCTTGCTCAATGGATACAGAGAAATGTTTTGATTAAGTCTATTTTATTTTTTATCATTACCATACTGACCGCAGAGACAGCAACATTCCCAAGAAGGTTACTGGAAAAGACTGTTGATGAGTTATTCAGGAACTGTGAAATAATTTTTCAGAAGTTTTTACACACAAAAAAGTTTTCATATTACTTTTTAATTTTCTGACTGTGAGGAACTTTACTGAACTGTAACTCTGCTTTTGAAAAGGGCTGTAAAAATTAGGTTTATCACTCTCATTATTAAAGACCTTGCATTTTCAATCTAATTTTAATTAAAGACTTCCTTAAATGCTTCATTCCTTACTGTGTGTGGCTCTTATAATGTACTACGCATTATAATACACAGTCAAACCTAGGTCAAATAGTAGTTTTTAAATTTTTTAAATAATTTGCCTTATTTTACCTTAAAACTAGATTGGTGAGGTTTGGCACAGAGTAAAGTATAATGCGTGCCATAGTGTTAATGTAAGCCTGCTCGGTGTTCTTGCTCAACCAAAATTTTTCCTGTTTTTATAGATTAATCCTTGTCCAGCCCTAGTGAAATAGGTTGATGTATGCAACACTTTAATTTGCCAGAAAGTTTAGTATTTCTGTTTAGTTTTGTCTACTAAAGTCTGTATTTCAAAGAAGATTAACTTAGGTCATATTCAGGTTAAGATGAACAGTCAGTAAGTAATCATTTGTAACTAATTTTAAACTCAGGTCTGAATAGTGATTAATAGTCATCATAAACCTTTAATGCTTCTTATATCCTAATTTCATCTCCATTATCTATTTTCAGACACCCATGTTAGCCCCGTCCCACCATCTTTCTTTCTCTCCGCCTCCTCCCTGGTTCTCAAAACCACTGAGGCCCCTGGGCGTTGAGGCTGTGAACCTACAGGGGTGGAGAAGAGGGCAGGTAGACTGGCCCTCCGCTGCCTGGCCCTGGGGACAGAGGATGCGGAGTGAAGGGGTAGGACTGTCTCCAGGGCTTTGGAGAGGCGCCCTGCGAATGTATCCCTCTCAGCTGCGAGAGGAATGCAGGAGGAGGCGGTGGTGTAAGGGGAGGATGAGGAGGACAAAAGTTCTGGAGGAGGGGTTGAGGGCTGCTTTGGAGGAACGGCCAGGAGCGGAAGAGTGTGGGGAAAGGAGTAGGACGACGAGGGGACACAAACGGACATGCTACGACTTCGACGACGGTTGGAGGCAGGCTGCAGGCAGGGAGGGGAGGGGAAGAGGGAAGGACCGTGGTGAAAAACAAACATACACAAACTGAAACACAAAACTACAAAACACTATAACTGATCATAGGGGGAAAAAAACACCACAACCAAAAAACACACAAATAAAAACTATGAAATAGAACTGAGACAAATAAATTAGAATGGAAAAAAAGTCATACACAAAATAAATCACAGAGTAGTATCAAATGAAAAGTAATACTGAGGGGGTTCATTCCAAAATTTTACATTTCCGTTTCGGGGAAGAAAATGCTATATGTTATTTGGTGAATAATGCTGAAAATTAAAAGGAAAAAAAAATCTTCCTCCAAGTGTTAGAGGACTCAGAATAACAAAACACTGATAATATTCACTAGGGAATTTCCATTTAATAATAGCAATCATGGCGCTTGAGCAATTGCTACGAATATTTTTTGAGAATGAAACCTTTTGAAGGGAGATGTTCTGTATCTTTCAGTTAGAGATGAGCCAACCAAAAAAAAAATCACACGTAAAAACAAACAATAAATAAATAAATAAATAAATAAATAATAAAAAAAATAACAACACAACTTTTAAGCAGATACAGTTCAAAGACAAAAACAAAAGAAATGAATGAACAGAAAGACTAGAACAGAATGCCAGAAAGGCAAAACAAAGGACTGAAGTAAATTAACTCTGTAAAAATAATTTAATGCAAAAGTCAAATGAAATAAACAAAATAATGCACAATGAGGAAATGATTATGACAGACAAGTGATCTTCTTCAAGTTGTTATTTAAAAAGTTGAACCAAGCTCCATAGAGAAAGTAGTGCTGAGGTACAGTGTCATCTACACAGCTTTGTGCATAAGCTATATGATATGTAGCCAACTTTTAGTTTTACTTCAAATCAATATTGACATTACATTGATACATTATTTTGATATCAAATTATTCTATGAGGAATGTAATAACTGGCCTCTGAATCGGGTGGATTTACTAAAACACTAAAGGGCTCATTATGTTCTTGGTGACTAAAGAGACAATGTTGACATGGCACTGCTAGAGGAAACATGTTGACTATAATGGCAGTCAAATTTGTTTGCCCCCTAGGGACCCAGATTCTTTTTCTTATGGCCAATCAAATAACATTTACGTTTTTACAGCCTACAATCTTATCTCCTGAACTGCTTTACATCGCATGGACCTGAGAAAACAACTTCACAGCCAGCAGCTTTCAATACCAATTACTTCACAGTGTGGTTTATTCTTCCCATGACCAAACTCTGGGTCCAAAGCAGTCCTTGAAAAACACAGGCATAATAATGCAGTCTAGTATTTCAAATTGAGCTTGTCTGCGGCCAGTGAGTCATAGCAAGCAGAGCCTAGACTCAGATCGGGCCGTGGATGTGAGCAGAACGCTCCCTGTGGTGATGTTAGCAAACTACTGATTCTCAGAAACACAGGAGAGTCTCAAGAGGGAAACTGTGGACTTAAGTGTGTCTGAAATAAATCTTGCCTAGACATTAATGTGCTCTTTCTTGGCGGTCGGCTTGTCAACACAGAATGTTCTGGATCTAAGAAATGGACTCTCTAAAGAAAAACACTACAGACATTAATATTCTATTTCTGGGACATTTGCCTGTAACTGCTGGAGCAGGCCAGAGGTGTATGAGGAAAATGTGGTGCATTTTTAGATTATGAGGAACATGGAATTCGTATCAATTCAATTCAGATATCACTTAAAGTGATGACTAAAAAGAAGTTTAAATGTATTACTGAAGTATTCAATCAGTCAATCAATCAATAAATCAAACGATCACCTAATAGAACTATGAATCAATCACTGCAAGTGGAGGTAGCTTAGAAGTTAGAGAAGCACATGTGGAAAATTTGGATGGGGATTATATATGAGAAAGGCTCTCCCCTCCAGCAACAACCAATTATGTGCCCTGGAACAAGGCACTTGACTCATCTGGTTGGGACAACTGAGGATTATGACTGCAATGGGCAGCTCCCATGAGTGACTGTGAGTAACTGTGTGTGCGTGTGTGTGTGTGTGTGTGTGTGATGCACCCTGTTGCTGAAAAACAGCATGTATGCTCAGCAAACCCTCTCTGGATGGAAAAAAAAGCTTTTCCTGGGTCACCAGAGAGTATTAGAGCCCCTGCAGAAGGCCTGATAACATCGGATAACAGCAGAACCAAGCTGATTCATATATCAACACAATAAACTCAGTCAACATTATGATGATAACAAACAGCAGATTACAAACAATGAAAACTCAGACAAATAAACAGCAACAAATGAAAAGTCTCGCTATCAAATACTATATATCCATTGTGGGGAAAAAATAATGAGCTTCATATCTGCACACTGCATTTGAACATTTTCTCCATTGTGTGTGAAATATTTTGAAAGCAAGGGTTGCTAATAACTTCACTGTTTTATTTTTGAGCCAGAAATTATTTTTATCTCGAAAGGTTTGAGAAATTATTTTGAAAGTGTAAATTCAAACGTCTCAAAGTCAAATGGTTAATGTCTCTCTTCGGAATAAAACCCTTCAAAGTAAAAACAAACCGCTGAGCACACTGCATGGATATTAACATCACTCCCATTTTACCTTATTCAAATAATGAAAATACTTTTATAAAAAAACTGTGATATGTCTACAAGTAACTTAAATAAATGGCTTATCAAGAAATATTAACTAAATATAACTGAAATAACTGAATAAAGAAATATAATTTCCAATATAATTAACAATGTTCCACTTGATTTAAACGTCTTACACACATGTCAACATTTTGCTTTTGCATGAGCAAAGTAAAATGCATGGGGTTGATGTGTGTCCCAGGAAATATGCCCAGCTATCAATGTGCAAAACAAGTTTAAAACAGATATGAAAACAATGGAAAAAAATGTACAAATACAATATAACAACTACAACATGAAGAACAGTAAAATAAAAATACAAAGTCCACGATTGGGTTGTGTAGGAAGAGGAAACATCTGAAAACTGCAAAAGAGGGGAAGGAATGGTAACATACAGTAGGAGGACGGAGGGAAGCAGAGTGGAAAAAGTAACTGTTGATAAAATGGAGGCACTGAGGGGAGGAGAGATGCATGACATCTGGGAGGCTGAAGAGAGAATGACTGACAGATGCTAAGATGAAATACAACACAGAAACCGTCTGCCTGGCTAACTGGGAAGTGAAGGGGTGACTGACTGGCTGGCTGGGTGAGTCACTGGCAGGCAAAGGAACTCGCTGCGTAACAGAGTGACTGGCTAGTTGATTTACTAACTTACTGAAAAGCTGACTGAGTGACAAGTGTCTGACAGAGCCAAGAGATGGGCTGACAGACTGATGGCTGAAAATAAGAATGAGATGATGAGACTGTATTGGCTTCTCCCTGCACTATAGTTCACTTGCCTGGCTGGTAAAGAACAAATACCTTCTGGCATCCCTCTTGTCCGTGTCAAAGGATGCTCATCTCCAAACCATCACCAGCATGCTCTCGTGCATTTAGTTTAACACACACCCACAAATATAAAACCCACACTGCAAACTTCATTTCAACTCACTCCTACTCCAAAACACGACACTCACTTCGAACTGGAGAGTCATTTTTAACGCATCTGCTGAGTGTAGTTTCGCCGTAATGTAACACACAAATGGTGTTAAAAAACGCGTTCACAGATGTGTTAAACATGGCCCATCCCTAATGACAGTGCATCCACAATTCTTCTAAACGCAAACTCAATCTGATGACCTCGGCACTCACCATTTGCTGCG
>OMKZ01018443.1:15134-31308 GCA_900302535.1 Neoniphon sammara | reverse complement strand
TGTAACGGTTTGGGGATCTACTGCGGCATGAAGACCCTGGGCTGGTTGTCGATGAAACCCTACCAGTGGCAGGGCCTCTGGAACATTCCTACATACAAGTACGTCTCCGCTCACCGCCTTAACACCTGGAACAGCTTGAATATAGAAAACTGCTTTTTTAATATCAGAATCTTCCTTTTTGTGATTTCAAAAATTGTGTTTCAAAATGAGACGAAGCAAAGAAGTATTAGTGCAAAATGATTAAAAAGCACAGAATTTATCACAGCAGGCAACTGAACTACTTAGCTGACAAAATTAAAACACCAAGCAACACTGAAACATTTGTGGTCAAGGTTTACAATGATTATTTTTAGCTACTGGATGTCTTTTTTTATTACTTTATTTCAGTGGCCACAAATTCAGTCTTCTATTTAGTGTACATGTCCTCTTGTTCAGATTTTACACCTTGATGACATCACAGGCTTCAGTCTCTTTGCATACAGGCAGCATATCAACTGAATTATCGCAGACATTTGGAATAACACGTAGGTTTGAGTGATACTGCCTGTGTGCTCAGTGTGCTCATTTCTAACCACACGTCTGTGCTGTGTTTCTCCCAGGGGGAAGATCAAGCGTATTGCCTTCCAGTTCACTCCATACAGCTGGGTGAAGTTCGAGTGGAAGCCCGCCTCCAACCTTCGCCGCTGGCTGGCTGTGCTCGGCATCATCTTCATGGTAAGAAACATGTAGACTGGGTGAACTTATGTGAAAAATGATCACATCAATGATTAATAATTTGACCTGTTACATTCCAAATCATTCATGAAGTGAAGGCTGAGGAAGCATTTTAATGCCTCCAGGCAGTTAACACATTAGTTATGCAAAAGGTTTTGTGCTGTGAGTGTTACTGTATGAGACAGCATGCATGTATCTATGCATCTCTTCCTTTTTTTACAAAACTAAATCCATACACTTTGCATATACTTGCATTACAGCACATGAGGGCTGTCAGTTAACTGAAAATTAAAACTGTCTTTTCATTGAATGAAATGAGTCGAATCCTATTGGAGTTTTAACTTGTATGTAATATTGACACATGAACAGTAAATGGAGGTTCTAGATCCATGTTTTTTTTTGTTTGTTTTTTTGCTGTTTTCAGTTTCTTAAAAGATTTGCGTTGTTTTAGCTTTGCAACAGAGGTGAGAAAATCGTTGGGTGTGTCTTGGCTTTAACTGAAGGCAGTCCACATGTCTTCCAAACATTCCTTCTTAAATTAAATCAATTCCCTTGTCAGGCTGAGTGGTTTCTGCTGGCTGTGATGCCAGTAGCAAGCACGTGTTAATAACAAACAAGCAGATTAGTTGCAGAGGACTGCAAGAGCAATGCGATTCTGTGGAATCGATTTTATGTTTAATGTAATCGGCTGGAAAATAAAAAAGTAGCTGGTTTTGACACATTCACCACACAGGCTGGGACTTGAATTCATGAGTGTTTTGAGGTTCAGTTGAAAATTGAAGGTTAGAATTCATTCTGGCAGCGTTACTCAGGGATGAACGGTGCTAATTTACCCACAAGGCCAAGACAGGCCTTCTTCAGCCCATCCTGTCCTCGTAACTCCCTGTACATATTTCTATTCTACTTCTGTAAAAGGGCCTCATCTGTTTTGACAACTGACTAATTTTTTCATGCATCAAAAACTCTTACCTAACCCTGTTTGAAAATATGTTCAGCTACCACCCATGTTTCTTAATATGCTTGTGTGAGTGGAATAGGATACAAGTGAAATGTCCCTGCCACTTGTTTTTCTGCTGGTCCTTTTATCAGCGTTGCTGCCCGTAAATTAATCATGTGTGATAAAAAATGGCAGCCACGTCAGGTCTTAAGTTCTGCACTGAACAGGTGCAGGATAATGTTGGGCGGATGCATCACTGCAGGGCTGTCGATTCAGCACAAAATGACAAAATCTGGGCAGGGAAAGTGAATGCCACGGGAAAAGTCTCCTCCCTTCCTCAGCAACTACTGCTGAAGTGCTCTTAAGCAAGGCACATGCTCAGTCAACTTTCCCTAAATAAATAAGGGCTAAAAAAAAAAAGATGGCGTTTCTCTCTTTCAGTCTCTTGTAGTATTGCTTTGTTGTTGTGTTTTTGCTTGTTTTATTCTCTAATTTCTACCCATCCCTTTGTCCCTCTCTTATAACCACCTCGGTCCCAGTTCCTCTTGGCGGAGCTGAACACGTTCTACCTGAAGTTTGTGTTGTGGATGCCCCCGGAGCACTACCTGGTGCTGCTCCGCCTGGTCTTCTTTGTCAACGTGGGCGGCGTGGCCATGAGAGAGATCTACGACTTCATGGACGACCCGTGAGTGACAGCAGCACGGCTGGGTGGAGGGCAAGGAGGGTTGGGTGGGTGCAGAGGCCGGTTTGATGTTCCAAGTATAACGAACAATACTGGTACACAGTGTCTGAAGCAAGGGTTCATAACACAGCTTTTCATTTCTTTTTTCTTTTTTTTTTTCTTTTTTTTAAGTCATGGTGCTAGCAAATGGTTGACACAAGGACTTTGCCTTAGATGTTTTTCCTGAGTAAATTGGCTTTGCTTCACTGCCACATTACAAATGACAGAAGTATTGCAAAACCATCTCATGAAAGCAGAAACAAAGACCAATTCACTTTTCATGAATCAACCATTTATCTCTAATGTAGCTTTTCAGGCTTTATGAATGTGTTGTAAACCAGGTTCAGCTTAAGTATTGCTCCAAATTGTTTGTTCATCTCAGAATGGATAGCTTTGCTATGTTCACACAGGGAACAACCAGAGGAATAAACATCAAGCAACAGCGCGTTGAGTGGATAAATGAATCATTTTATACAGCTGCTTATTTCCCCCAAGCAAATGTGATTGGTCAAAGACATCTTGTAACCTTGTTTGTAATTGTCATACAGCACGTGAAGCCAGGCTTTAAAGGTTGCTATGCCCGCTCTGGCAGCGACCAGGAAACTTTTTCTGCATCACCAGTTTACCCATAAACACTAAAAATGCCATCCAAGGTATAACTGCTATACTGTAATTACAGCTCTGCTGATTCCTTAGCTGGCCAATATTGGCTAATCAGATATATCGGTATCTGTGGATATGTTGGCCAGTATGTGGAAAAAAGGACCTATTGCAGTGAAAAGCACTTCAGATAAGGGTTTGTCCAGAGGACTCTATTGTTTACAATACTTTGTATAGCAGTGACTTGGCAGAGCAGCGTATCACAGCTGAACAGATGGTGGTGCAGATTGTGTTAAGAAGTTTATTGTTTCGTTGTAAAATATCAATCCTGCACTGCATGTCTTTAATACATTAATACATTTAATACATTTTGATTACCAAATTTGAGGGTTCCTTGCTACAAAAGTTTTTATGTATTAAACAAATGTTCAATATATCTTTATCTGATGTTTTTTATTCCCAAATATTGATATCGGTACCCGCTCCAAACATCCACTATCGTTTGAGCTCTAACTGAGATATGATTTGTAAGCAGCCCACGGCCTTAAAGCTCCCCTCCTCCCTTCAGGAAGTTCCACAAGAAGCTGGGCCAGCAGGCGTGGCTGGTGGCAGCTATCACAGTGACGGAGTTCCTCATCGTTGTCAAGTACGACCCCAACACCATCATGCTGCCCATCCCCTTCTTCATCATGCAGTGCTGGATCCTGGGAATCCTCCTCATCCTGACCTGGACCCTGTGGCGGTTCTTCATCCGGTAAGCTGGACACACAGATGCAGAGGGCAGTGCGAGGCGGTTACTGGGCAAAAGGGTGGGGAGAAGGGGTGGTGGAATGGGGATCAAGTCAAATGTATTTATAAAACTCCTTTAACGAGGGGGACTGTTACACACTGTATAGTACATGCCATTAACAAAGGAAACACTGTTCTCACCCGGGTAAAGATCTGGTTTTGGTGTTTAAAACTCTCTCACAAGAATCACATTAAGCGGTCTACACTCAGCACTCAGCAATCAATATCGAGGATTACCGCATTAATAGATTTAGCTGATGTTGTTTTGATTAATAACCAAATTGCTCTCAGAGACATTGTTGAAGAAGCTGTAGTCAGTGATAGTGTTGGTTTTTGCCGGTAGTGCAATTTCCTAAGCAGCTGCCTTGAATTTCTCAGTGCCATAAAAAACTCAATAATAGAGCAGATCTGCATACTGAAATGTAATCTAAGCTATAATAATAATAATTCAGTAATCTGGGTTGCATTCAGCCCTGAAAACATATAGCAAAACATTTATTTAAACAGAAACGATGGTGTGTTTAACAGCTTGTTGTGTTACCGAGCGTTGCACCTGTGGCAGCCTTTGTAATCTGGCCGCACGGCGGGGTTGCAGCTGCACGTTGCAGCTGATAGGGTAACACCTCTGACACACTCGCCAAACGAGAGAAAACGTACCTCAAAGCCCATTGCACACCATTTCGAGGAAACAGAATCATATTCGGATCTTGGCACCATCTGTAAAATGACAAAAATTGGCTATGTTGAAGGTTTTGTTTTAGATTAGATTAATAAATGTTGAATGAAGAGTTGATAGCAAAATGATTATTAGATGTAGCCTGGGGGTGAAATGTAGTTTTAAGTGCACTGTTTAGTTAAGTGCACAGGTTACTCACTGGTATAAATCATTTGCAGTGTACTTAAGTGCATAGCAACTGATTTGTACCAGTTTATACACACTCACAGACTCAAACCAGCAATGCACACTCAATTTGATATGGAGAGAAACTGTTCCCTTTCACAGGGAGGTCACCCTGACCACTTGTGGATTTCAGGTTGTAATGTACAAGGCATAATTATATAATACTTTGAAGTGTGCCTGAACAATTTAGGACATAGAAGTACACAGCTGATGGGGAAGGAGAATAAGAGCTTCACATTATATGCCTACTGTAGTCATTCAGGGTGCTTATTTAAAATCTGATGCTTTAGTGCCATCAAGTGAAATTAGAACATAATTAAACCGGTAAGGTGAGGCAAGATGGAGAGAAGGGTTGGAACATTTATTGGGACGTTTATTTAGAATAGACATTTTAGAAAGACACAAGTAGTTTGTTTTGATGGACTAAAGGACATTTGCACAATGAGCCTTGCAGTTTCTTCAGATTTTACTCAGAGGCAAACAGCAGTCTTTAAGTATGACATAATTAATAATTATTTGACATATATTGAGATACTTATCGATGTCTGATATAATCAGTCTTACCATGGTAACATTTTTGGCCGTATCGCCTGTCCCTAACCACTTTTAAGTGGGGCATTGTGCTTGGCATTTTGTAAATAAAGAACATGCTCAGTCATTAGCCATTCAGAATGAACAAGACGTTAAATAAAAAATTTGATTACTCCAATAATTACCAGGTGTTGAATCGGTCATTATTGACAGTGTTTGATAACGAGTGCGTTGTATAGAGTATGATCTAGACACAGTTGCCAGCTGAACTCCTTGGCTTTATGTGCGAGTGATCCCATCCAGTCAGATATTTTTAGAAGCAGGGTCTGTGTTTTGTTTTGATTTTCCTCATGACTTCATACAGCGACGGTTTAGGATGGTTTTCATTGGATTCGGCTCCTGTTTAGTAAAGCCCCGCCCCGGCATGTTAAGCTTCTCATCTGTTCTCTCCCCTTCCCTGACCCTTACATGCCCCTCCCCGCCTCCTCCCTTTCTCCTTCCCTCTGTCCCTTTACTCCTCTTCCCCCCCTCCCCCTCCGTGCTCGGCAGTAATGCAGTCATGTCCATGTCCAGTGAGGTAGGTATAGGAGAGAGGCACTTGCCCCATCCTCTCCCTCCTATCAGCAGAGTGGTGTTTTGTTTTGAGTTATTTCCATTCCAGTGAAGTCATCATCATTCATGTTGTTTGGATACATAATAATATCTGGAGGATCTTTGGAATCCTTCACGTCTAAGATCCAATTCCACATGGGTCCATTTCCTGCATGTCACTTTGCAGTTGCTGTGGTGAATATTTTCATCCTCATTTTTCTCCTTTACATCCTCTTCTCCATTTGTATTACCATTTGTTCTCATCTTCAAATACAGTCAGTTTAGTTATAAGGCAGCCTCTGTTGACATTGTAGATAAGCAAGAAAGGACAGACAGTAAGGGTCACTGATTAGAAAAATAGGATAATTGTTTGCATCCCACCACCCCGGTACAAAATACTTGTCAATCAGCATGCCGACGCCTCCCACTGACCTCAGCATCATCCAATGACAGCCAATCAGATCAGCTCCACCATATCTCATGGTGCACCTACTTCCAGCCATAATGCACAGTGCGTCGAGGACACTAGACACTCAAGCATGCCATTCTGTAGTTTTCACCAAACCTGGGTCAAGCCGTAGCTGCAGATAATTTTCGTGGTTTGCTTTATCCTACTTAACTGCCAGATAGGCGGGCTTTGCCACACACTCTGGAATAATTCATAAAAGCATTTTGACTGTCACATGGTGTTTGAATGTCAGTTTAGTGTACTCTTCTGTGATTGACAGAGTATGGGATCTAAACTGGCCTGCTGCTGAAAACAAAAACTGTCTGCTACTCCAAACAGATTAAAACAAACCACTAAGAATTATTTGCAAATACTGTGTGACCCAGGTTTGAGTTATATGGTTCAGATGTGTCTTGTCCTTCTCCTGCAGCTCTTATACCACATCAGCAGGGCAAGGTAAGAATTAAAGGGATATTTCACTTTGCCTCCATACAGTTAATGATGTTCCAGCATTAACTGGCCTAAGGTTTCACTGTCATGACCAGTATTCAGGACCGTGTTTTCCTGTTTTTGATGTCACTTATTACGCATTTTGCCTGGATATGCTTTTCTTTCAGCTTGCAGATGTGTAAGAGCTACCCAGAGAAGCATTAGAGGTGCCTAGAGTAGATATTTTTAGTTGACCAGACATGGAAACCTATAGATATATGACCACTAAAATAAGCAAATGTACTGTAGTGCAAGATCTCTGAAAGACCTGGATGTACTGGATGTGACGTGTTATGGTCAAAACAATTCCTCCATCACTGTAGGTGGGAGCGCCTGCCTGTTTGGGCCACTTTCCACTGCTCAGCTAGAAACAAGAGCTAGCACAAATGCAAACAAACAGGAACTGGCAGTCTTGGCACTGGATCCAGTTCTAGTTATTTTTGTTTTGACTGACTTCAAGGGAAACAGTACCAGTTGTGGTGATGGCAGACAAAGGCGACTGACATAAAAGACGTAACCAAAGCAAGTCACATAATCATAATCTAACCCTATGATCTTTTAGTAATGGTTACACATTTATTTCCTCAAGCTCCTGTTGAATCTCTTCCTCTGACTAAATAACGACAAGAGCTTGTTGTTGCTCCATGGTGCCGTGTTTTTCTCCATTTGGCTTTTTCCTCCAGGGTCCTGTTGTTTCCTCTTAGTCCCACATGCCGAGCAGGGACCAAAAAAGCAACTGGAGCTAGACCTTTGGCCAATGGAAAATTCAAACGTTCCTGTTTTTTAGTGCCAAAGAAGGTGCCGAAAGGTTTGGTAATGTAGCAGTGGAAAAGAGCCCTGGAATCTTTAGCCCAGCTTTCCACCAGGATTCATATCCCAGGGTATTAGAAACACTCATTATAGTTGGCTAAAGAGAAACCCAGGCAGGTTTGCATTTATATTGAAGAAAGTGAAGTTTGCGAAAGCACCAATTCTACAAAGAAGCTGGCTCCTCTACTAAGCCAACTCCTGGTCCTTGGGTTAAGTCAGCCAATGAAGAGTCTTACTGTGTTGAAGTTGAATGGAATAGAATTTGAGAAAAACCTGATTTGTACTGTGCCGGTAGTTTTTCTGGTCCAGGGTGGCAGGAACCCACTAAACACAGCTTTCTCACCAACCAACCATTTTCAGAGGTTCAATAACAGTGTTATGAAATATTGATTCCTCTGTTGGTCCTGCTGTAAATGAAAACAATCTAATTTGAAATTGGACACGTCTTGATGTTTCCAGTCTGTTCTTTGGCCTATTTTGAAGTATTTTCTGTGTTTGCCTGTGTGTGTGTGTGTGTGTGTGTGTGTATGCGGACACGTGGACCTCTGTTGTAAAATGTTCTCCAGTTTGAGAGTTTCTGTAATAATCCGTCCGCTCTTCCTGCCTCATCCCGCAGTGACATCACACTCCGCTACAAAGAGACCCGTCGGCGCAAACAGGAGGTCCCGGCAGACCGGGATCGCCCCCTGGGCAACGGTAACACGGCAACACCGTCTGGGCGGAGCAAGCTCAACGGCAGCTCGGAGACACTGCGGCACAGAAAGTCCTGAGGGGAGGAAGTGGGTCGGAGCCCGTTGGTCATACTGTCGGCAGCGGTTGAAGAGCAGCTGGAGAGAAAGGACAAAGTCAAAGAAGGAAAAACGCAACATAACAACAACAGCACACACATTACGGCAGACGGATTGTAGTCGGACGTGTCTGTGTGTGGTGTAGACTGTTCTTGTGCCTACATGAACCAACCAGAGTCATTCCAATGCTGGCTTATTCACTGTTAACACTAGTCACTGAACAAAAAACAGGGCGGGCAAGGGGGGTTAATTTTCACTTGGTTTATTGTCTAGTTATTGTCATACTACAGGGATTTACCTCATCATATTTTTTTTAGAAGAATGTGTTTGGGGAACAATACATGGGAGAAGATGTATTTTTTTTGTTGTTGTTATTTATACATTGCATCGGAGTTTGGGTGATGAGTTTTGGGTTTAGTGGAAAAGAAAAGGCTGAATACAAGAGAGGTGGGTTAGTGGAAGGAGGGGTGGCAGGCGATTGTGTTGGCCAGTGTGATCTGAAGAAGAAGGTCTAGACCAACAATCCACAGCAGTCTCCTCTCTCAGCTGCAGTTTTTAAATATAAAACAAGAGATGAAAATCGGGACTGTGGCAGTCAACCACTGTAAATATGCTTTGTCCTGTCCTGTGTTTTCAGATCAGTGCTGATCAGAGAGCGGGGAGTGTACCTCAGTTTCACCGCTGACAGAGATTTTGTGTGTATAGTGATTGATCAGAATGGGATTAGGATTCTGTTTATTGTCCACTGCTATGCAATCCTCAGCATCATCCTGGGACTTGAAATAGTTGGGCGAAATATTACCAAGCGCCAGTGAAAATCGACCTTGACTGATAATGTTACATTTCTCTCATGTTCATTTAAATTGACCGTTCGTAAGCTTCTGCTGGAATATTGCCAGCTTCCTGCAGAAAGTTGACTTGTGTTGTTTTCCATTGATGCACATATATAGTTTGGCATTTTCAAAGGCTTTGGGTCCCAGGTTGATGATACATTGTTTACTTGTGGAAGACAATATCAGCTCTTCGTTGACAGTGAACGGTTTTCTGCAGGACTCAGGTGGTGTGTTGATCACACATCCCTGGATGCTGGGCAACACTGAGCCACCAGTGAACGCCCCCTGGCAGAAGTCTCTTCTACTCCTTATAACCAATGGGAATCCTCCCTGAGTCTTACCAGAGAGAAGACAACTGGCCAAAGCCAATCTGCTTTGTTCTTAAGAAGAACAGCAAGTTTGTAAAATAACAAAAAAGATGTACCATATTCTAGGTATCTAACTGCATATGCTGTAAGGAATATAGTTTGGGTGTCTTTTGTAGATGTTTTATTACTCTTATTGCTTTAAGGAGAATAGATCATGAACACTAGATTGTACTTAAGTCGCTTTCTGTCAAATGAGGTCATGAGATATCCACAGCACTCTAATGAACACATTGAGGACAATCACACTTATAGTCATTTATCCTCAGTTCCCTTCCCCTCAGTTCCCCTCTTTTGGATTGCACAACCATAATATGGGTGCCTGAGATAGGAGAAATAACGCGGTTGGGCTCGACCATTGGCACATTCAGTCAAGTCAGAACGTGAGCTGACATCCCGAGTTCAATATTTGAAGCCTTTTATGCCAAAAGATTTTAAATTCTTGAATTTTAATGAGGAGTCGTGTTCTGTGTCGACAGAATTAAAATGGACCGAACGTCATCTGGGAAAGGAAAACTGTGATGTTGGGTTGAGCTGTGTGTTGGACTGGGAAGGGAACACCGCTAAGGGGACCAACCATTCAGGCTCGGAGGGTCTGCCATATTGCGCATGCAATCAGCCAAAGCTTAGATCCCATTCGTGCTAAAGCCATAAAAGCCATCCAGGCCAGCTTGAGCCACTCAAACAGCTGTTAACCGCCATTTAGATTCCTTTTGAATTCAAGTAAAACAAAGTTTGCAAAGTCCCAAAGCCATCGGGCTCAGCTATGTCACCATAGAGCTTTATTTTACGAGAGAACAGACACCAGTGAAACCAAATTTTCTTTGAGTTGGCTTGACAAGGCATGGCAAACCTTGGCCTCAACTGCCTGTTCTCAACAGCTTTAACATTGAATGTTATGCCGTCTGCATACGTGAAAGTACCTATGTTGCTTTGATTTCCCTGTCAGTCATAATGTTGGTTAGTTGGGAACTTTTCATGATGATGCTACAAACCATTTGCTTTACGCTGAAAGTTTTGACATGGAAAAATTACAAATGACATCTTTGCTGTCAAGAAGTCTGGTTGGACGTCTACACATATCACTTTGTTTATTCACCCTCTGGATGTTCAGCAGAGAGAGTTGGTGTTTCCCCAAAGATATCATAAGACTAAAAGGTTTAGTCTTTGTGTTGTTTAGGTCTTGTTGCTGTGAGTGATCATTAGTAAAGTTCTGTGCGTCACCATTCTCATTGTGTCCCAGTGGATACATGCCATGCCGAAGTGACAAAGTATACAAACATCCGTGAAGCTAACTCCAAATTCCCTGTTGTAACTAGGCCGATGTTTAACGATTCCATTGTAATCTTCTTGTCAGTGTAATCCAGCAGATGCTACTGTTCAAAGAAGGGGGCATTTCCTTCACTGCTTATTATTTCTGATCATTTTTTTCCCCCAGTTATCTGAAAAAAATGGTTTTGTCATTTTATGCAGGTTTCGTTCTCTTTTCAGAAAGACGAATGTCTTGCTAATTCAGCCAAGTGGTTTGTTTTGTGTAATTTGCCCTCTTCTTTGAATATTGAGACTCCCATAAAAGCTTAAAACCCTAAAAATGCTATTTAGCTGATGTGTTCAAGTTTGTACTCGTTATTCTGTCCTGTGTAATTCGGCATCTAATCTGGTATATTAAGAACTTGGTTAAAGTTTTCAATATTTCTTTTTGTTTTTAGATGTGGGCTGGGGATTCGGTGGATATTTGTGCCCATATTCATGCTCTGAATTGGTAAAAGTCCTTTTGTTTCAGCCATGGAATTAAAGGGATACACCAACTCCAGTCATGAATTTGCCAATCAATACTGATATTTTAGTATAGTCAATTCAGGAACTGAACTTAACAAATGACCCATTGAGCCAAATTGGAATGAATCTACCAAAAAAGAACTTTGTTGGGTCAGTCTGGTCTGGTCCTGGTGTGTGGAGAGTTCAGTGTAGTTCCACTTGCAGCCACATGAGGGTGGTGTTTGTTCTGCTACCACCTCTCTATGTGCAGTTGGTCCAGTCTCCTTGTCAACGACCATGGACAACTTGCTGTATAAGCCATTTTCATCTAAGTTTGAGTAAATGTGAACATGTTAAGGATCATTTAAAAAAACTGAAAAGCTGCTGTACCATGTTATTTTATAATGTTTTCAATAAAATCAACTGAAAACCTGCAGATTTGGCATGGCTTTTCCTATCAAAACTAATAATAGACTGATTGCTCCTTAGAGAAAAAACACAAATTTCACTAAATAAAATGAATTGATAGTGGTTGTCAAATTTAGCCTTGTATCTTTCTTTTGCTGCTCACTCTTTTCACTAACAGGCGCCAATGCTCATGCTGGTGAAGTGGATGGTCTACATTCCACTGAGGAGACCAACAGGTTGAGCGACTATGCCAACCAGACAGATGAGATGCACCTGGCAGCCAGTTTCTTTGGTTTGTGTTTTCTTTTGCAAGTTTAACAAGTACCAGAATGTGAGAAAAGTTGCTAATCCAACTTTATGTCAAACAAATTTAATTAATATGTGCATTTTTTTGCACTACAATCATTCTTTTCTCATGCTTTAACTTACTACCCTCCTTCATGAATTGATGGAAAAAAGGCTTTAATTGATAGATTGTCCTCTCAGTGTCTAACTGAGGATATAGCCTGCTTCATTCCAACAGATGACACAGCCTAAATGAGGATTATTAGTATCTCCTTAATAAACTGAGCAGTGAAATCTCAGGTCTTTATTGCATAGTCCAAACTCTGCCCATCACCAAGATTTCTCACAACAAAGCCATGTACATATAGACAGAATGATCAGACTAAGCTTGCATAGCCAAATAATCTTTTAACAAACAGCGAGTACATGAGTCACATGAGATAAATAGTTGTCACATCTCTGCGCATAGTGCAATCAGCTCTTACAGTCATTCTTCCTGGCCTCCCTGAAAGTTGGAGTGGATTTAAAAATCACCCCCAAAGGATTAGAAAATATAGCAGTGTTTGAAAACAGTCAAAGCTTTGACCCAATGCAGTTCAGAAAATGCATAGTATACAGTATAAGAGGAATCATATCACAATCAGATAAAATCTATAGCTATAAATTTCAACTTTAAAAGGCCACCACCTATCATAATACCATTTGTCAGATGCCTGAGATCTTTAGTGTACCATGGACGTTTTGGTTTCAGGAAAACAAGATCAGCCGAGCTAGCTTGATGTTCTTTGGTGATTTTCCAAGGCACAGTGCGAATGTTTGTGAATTCAAGGTGGAATCAGTGAATATAATGCAAAAAGTGTGTGCAATATATTGGTGTAAATGTGCGGCAGTCCCATCCCACATACTGGGATGGAGTTTGACATGGAGTGATGTCAAAAAATATACCATAGAACAAATTGCAAAGAATATAAAAACTGGTACTAAAAGGCAACATTTGCACATATCAAAATGCACATATCAGTAACTGATTAGCTTTCTCTGTAGCCAATATTCACTGTACATTGGTTAGTAATGGGTTCAACATCCAATAGCTGCCTCTGCTCAGGGTCCAGACAAGCTTAATATTACACAACCAAGACGACAATAATAAAAAGTGACTTAGAAAATATTCTCAATTTGTATGAAATACATTTTATACTGAAATTTATTTTCTATGATCTGACCAGCTTGAAGCCTTGGCCTGTGTCCAGTATGGCTGGAGGGAACCAGTTGAGCTTGACTCTCTTGATGCATCTTAAGCACATGCTGCAGAGCCCCAGCAGGTTTGGGCCACCAGTCCAGGTGGCCAACTGGACCACCGGGTAGGCCACGCGGGGGAAGTACGTCCTCCAGTGCTTGGTGACATCACTCTCTGTGGGCAGGTGCAGCGTGTAGTTGCTCCAGTGTTTGGAGATGCCGTAGGCGGCGGCGACCGCCCTGCCCTTCTTGCACCACTGGATGTCACTGTTGGCGTTGCAGTTATACTCCACCCACTCTGAGGTGAAGTCCCCGAGCTGGGGTCTGTCCTGCAGCTCGATGTCCGTCGGTCGGGCGAGCTCCGCCCCCTGCACAGCCACGTACACGCCCTCCACCTTCCTGATCTCTCTCACCCACGGCAGGGAGTTCTCGCAGTCCAGCACCAGGATGAGGCGCGAGCAGAAGCTGCCGTTCTTCTCTCTCCACCAATCCAAGATCTTCTCCAGGCGCAGAGTGTCTCCTCCTGAAGACGAGCGCAAAGATCAGAAAGGCACTTAATATCATGGGATATCATGGGTTTTTCTTCAACACATGCAACCGTACAAGCATAATACATTTACAATTTGGGCATTTGTCCAGCAACTGTGTTATCCAGAGTGAATTACAATGAATACATAAGAGCAGTAAGCAGTAAGCTTAAAATCTTAAGACCACTAAAATTACAAGCAAGTAATAAGACCATAATGCCTCATTAATCCTGTTACTATAGAATAATCCAGTAAGTAGTGGTAAGAAAAGAAATGCCTTATCCCTTCTTTGTCACACCTTAAGCACTTGGCCCAATTAATGTGTTAATGCAGACTAGAGTCCAACCAATATGCTGGCTGACCAATATTATCAGCTGATATTGGCTCATATGAGCTCATATTTGTACGCTGATATTGATACATGTATCACAGATATATCGGTATCAGTGTATAAATTGGCAGACGTGCAAAAAGACAGTATCTATTGCAGTAAGAAGCACTTGAGGTAATTTAAAGTGTTATCATCAAATGGCCATAGCAGAGCCACTGTTTATAATAGTTTGTACAGCACGCGAGTTGACAGAGCAGTAAATCACAGCTGAGCAGATGACTGCGCGGATTCTGATAAGAAGTTTATTGTTCGACTGTAAAATATAAAGCCTCCAGGGCATATCTCAATTACAATTATTTGATTACCAGATAGAAGAATTCCTTGCTACAAATGTATAAAAAAATTGGTGGTATTGGCCCCCAAAACCTAGTATCAGTTGTGCTCTAATGCATTCATGGTATTGTAAAGTGTCGGACTCTTATTAAATATCAGATATTGGCCGGTCCATGTCTTTCACTTTCAATATGATGGAGTTTCCTCCCAGATCGCAGTTACATCACAACCATCTGTACAGAGAGCAATGAAAGTTTTTTCTTTGCACATACTGTTTATTCAATTCATTCTTAATAAGTCAGGTTTTAGTTAATGAAGCTAGAACCTGAAACATTACATTATTTGTGAATTAATTCTTCATTTATGGGCAATAATGTGTTTTAAATATCAAAATCCCCTTGCGTTTACTTCCTGGAAAAGAATGTATCTTAAATGGTGGCTCCACGCTGAACCAGTAGGGGCGAACAAAAATTTCAACCAATAACACCATCACATTTTCAAACAGACACAATCCTCCCATGAATTGAAACGATCTCTCTCTCCCTAACTGATCTCCCATTGGTTTACACCGCTGAAAGATGTCTCTCTGTGTTAAACCCTGCCTCAACAATCTGTTTCACCAGGAAATACGTCAAATTACGGAAGCAAGAGGCTCTCAAAATGCAGCATCATTGTGACTTCAAAGAAAAATTTTCAATAGCAAATGTCGTTTTCCACCTTCCAGGGAACTACTGTCATCATGCACAAAAATTTCAATCAGTTGCAGAGCCAGAACTGCCAGGCTGAGCTGGGTCAGGTCATGGGAGCAGCTAACATACCTCAGATGCTACTTTGGCATGCCCTCCATTCAGCATAATACAATCTCAATGAGACAACTGCCTTTTCTTTTGCAAAACAAATAGCATTTCTGAATTATCTGGCTCACAGGGACACTCAGTCCGGGACAGGTCAGGGCTGGGACAGTTTGGTGAGAGGAGAAACAGGATGGAATGCTCAAATTTACCTGAAAACAAGCACGGATTTGCAATAGCTGTGGCCACGTACACACATGCATCCACTCATGGCAATCACGTAAAGACAACCTCACAAACACTTGACCTCCATGGCAAATTTCATGCCATGCCTCCTAGGTAGAAAGTTGTAGTTGCTATAGCGTGGGCACAGCTCTGTGGACCAATGAACTGATGGACCAACAGAATGAAACATAGAGCTGCTGGTCACAGCTAAAATGAAAGGGGGTGTGGCAAAAGTTTAAGGGGTGGGACTGACTCATACCAATGAAAAAATAGCACTCTGCCAAGTGTGTGTGTGTGTGTGTGTGAGAGAGAGACACTCTACAAAGTTTGCCCTGTTATGTGAATCTGTTTAGAAATTACGAAACTCCTACTGCCAAGCCTCTTTTTAGCCTATTGGCATGAACATGAACACACACCTTCAGACACACCCTTGACTTCCATACCAAATGACAGCCTCCAAGGACGAAAACTGTAGCCGCCAAAGGGTGGGGAAATTTTTTTTTGACCAATCGACCGGGTGATTGAGCGAATGAGCTATATAGCTGCTGGTCGCAGCTAAAAATGAGACATCTTTGGACAACTGTCCCTGTACAAAAGAGAATGTGCTCCTGAACACGGGCTGCTCATTTTAACCACTGGAGGGCGAACTGTGCCAGGTTTAGTGGAATAAATACAGCACCAGTACACAAGTGCTAAAATATTGACAATAAAACTAGCACTGCTGTATTTTTTATTTTTTTTTTTTTTTTTTTTTTTTTTTTTT
>OMKZ01018443.1:0-15114 GCA_900302535.1 Neoniphon sammara | reverse complement strand
GCCAGGTTTAGTGGAATAAATACAGCACCAGTACACAAGTGCTAAAATATTGACAATAAAACTAGCACTGCTGTATTTTTTAAGTATAAAATAATAAATACTAGTTTACAACTGAAAAAATTGTTGTTGTTTTTGGAGTTACTTATTCACTCTGCCAAGCATCCCTACAAGAATTTCATTGGTTTGGACTTTAGCGAAGAATTTTTCAATTCGATACTCTGGGGGAAATAATGAATACTTGTAATTTCTCAGGCATGAAAATGGTCAGTAAATGGTACAAAGTATAAATGATCAGCAGCTTCATCCAAAACTAACACTGTTAAATAACCCGATTTGGCCTAACCTTAATGTAAGGCACTTTAGATGAAGGCTTCAGCCAAGTTTTGCATGTTAATACTCACCTGCCAGTGCCCACTCTCCTGAGCGGTGGGTGTGCCCGCTGTAGAAGACCACGTAAGTGTCGTGGCGAGGGCCGTCAGCAGTGCGAAGCTCCAAGAAGGATTTGATCTTGGCCTGCAGGGCCTCCAGAGTCACACCACTGGTGGAGTAGTCGCAGCCAAATGTCTCTATGAGGTGGTGGGCAAAGAAACGTTGCACACTGTTCAACATGCCAGTAGAGCGCGAGTTCAACTCCTGGACCTGGTCTGGAGGTAGCAGCAAGGGCTGGCCGTCAGGACTATAAGAGAAACATTAAAAAATAAATAAATAGAGTTTAGTGTTAAAAGCAAGATGACAAAATTGGTCCACAACCATGGTAGGAAACAAATTTTCACAATCCAACCTATAATTACTGATCTTATTCCTATGGAAGGCCACAGCATGCACAATACAAATGGAAACACAATGTGTAAAACAGCAATGTTATCCTACATTTGAGTTTAAATTTGCCACTCAAAAGTGCAAATTTTGACTCAAAATGAAAATTCAAAATTCAATGTCATGAGATAATGTGCTGCTAAAATGTTGCTACAGTTGTCTCAGAATTCATTTTCAAATCCATTTTCCCACAGAATCAGCATAGTGCCAAATACATGATGGCAAAAACAGGAGGCATTCTTTTACTTTTTACATTTGGATAACCATTTGAATTTTGTAACATATATAGCATAATTTGTCTTTGATAACATTTCAGGTACTTTATTTGAGTGTGCAAAAGCTTGAAGTGAATTAATTTGAATTCAACTGTTTTGTCACCTGATTAAAATGTGTTGATTTTAATAGTCCACCCAGGTGTTATGCAGTAGGTTGTATTTTAAGTCAATTTTCATTAAGTCATTTTCAGTCAATTGTATATAGTATTACAGTGTATTGTGATGACGAATTGTATCGGGAGGTCCTTGCCAATACCCTCTATGGGCTCTATGGGTTACCTGGTAAAGAAGCTGGTGCAGTACAGTAACCACAGCCAGTCTAGCAGCATTTGGCTGGAAGTTGGTGTTATTTCCTTACCCTGCTAACACCATACAACCTACACTAAACAAATGCACTGGTTTGCATCATGCAGCACCTGCAGTAGTTGGTTGGGATGACCACTGCGTAGCCCACACAGGTTCCTCCCAGACAGTTCCCAAGCTCGTGGAAAAGCCCGTGGAACAGAGACTCCAGAGGCAGGACCAGCAGAAACATGCTCACAAAGATACTGCTGGAGCCCTGAGAAGCAAATTCATATGAAGTACTGACTGAAATTTACACTGACCAATGTAAGACATGAGTGTTAATCTGCTGTGAAAGACAAGACAGTACAATCCAACATTTGAGTACCATATGCATTAAAAATTACGTCTTACTTTGAAAAACCATTGAGATTAAATATAAGAATAAGCTCATTCAATTTACTTTACAGATGATGCTTTTAGGGCTGGGAAATAAATCAATATTATATCTAAATCATGATACAACACTAGTGATCTGGGATTTTGGATAGTGTAATATTGTGATATGGTGTAAATGTTGTCTTTTCTTGGTTTTAAAGGCCGCATTACAGTAAAGAGATGCAATTTTCTGTTTTATTATTTGCCTCTGCCTGTTTAGTCATCATATCCATATTATTATTAGATTGGTTATCAAAAATGTCATTGTGTAAATATTTTGTGAACATACTAATAGTCATCTCTTCCTACAACATCGTCACAATATCAATAGCAAGATATTCTGTCAAAAATATTGTGACATTTGTTTATGTCCATATTGCCCAGCCCTAGATGCTTTTAAATGTATTTTTGGCTCCTACTATTTCCAATTTAGGGGCATGTGTGCCCTGTTGAAAATGTCACAGTGGAGTAGGGCTGGGCGATAAGGACAAAATCAAATACCACGATACGTTTGACTGAATACCTCGATATCGATATTGTGATGATATTTTTGGGATGACAGTTGGTGCTTTCATAAAATATTTACACACAAGATAAACAATTTGTAATGTGGATATGATGACCAGAGGGATAGAGGCAAATAATAAAAGAGCTACAGCTGTCTAATAAGATGAGAAAATTGCATCCATTTACTTTAATACAGCCTTTAAAACCAGGAAAGGTCAACACCTATGTCATATCACAATATTACGATATCCAAAATCCCAGACGATATCCGGTCTCATATCGCGATACTGATGTAATATCGATATATTGCCCAGCCCTACCGTGGAGCCCAGTGTAATTTGTAGGAGAATTACATTATGTGATATTTCTTTCATCTAGCTGCCTCTACCTGCCATGAAAGTGCAGCAAGAACAATAGTTGACACCAGTGTGAAGAGCACTAGACGTTCAGAGATGAGGCAGAAGTGCCTCATGCCCTTAGAGGCCATGACTTTGTCCAGGTTGCCGACCCCTGAAGACAAGCACACCCTCTGGCAGTCGCTGAGTTTGGTGTGAAAGCCCCAGACTGTGATGAAAAACACCATGTGGCAAATGGCCCAGAGGGCGCCGTACATCAGGAAGCCTGGGATTCTCAGGTACCACTGGTCCAGGTCTGTCAGCTTCCGAGCTGCCAGGATGAGGAAGATCACCTCCACCACCAGCACAGGCACAAGGGACAGTCTGCGCCACAAGCCCCTCCACACCAGAAAAGGCTGCCAGCGCTCAGTCACCGATAGGCCACTGAAGTAGACATCCAGCAGAGGGTCACAGATGAGCTGGCTGAAGAAGCAGGCCAAGGCGAAGGGGTTGGTGGTGATGTTCAGGGACCTGAAGAACAGCACAGCGGTGATGACAGCAAAGCAAACCAGGTTGGGCAGAGCAAAGAGAGCCTTCATCCGGAGGGCAACCATCACTGTGGCCAGTGCCACTACCAGCACCATCACACTCACTGACTTGTGAAAGAGCAGTATAATGCTGGAGATGGCGAAGCCTGCCAGCTCCAGGAATTCTGCTGAGGTGAGGAAGGCAGGGCGGTATCTGGCACATCCACACACTCTCTCCAGCAGGGCCCACAGCGTCCTTAAAGCCACACTGGCTAACAGCATGTAGTTAGTTGCCTGCTCCTTGACGTCGCTTTTGAGGGCAGGGCTGTTGAGGAAGCAAAGCAGACCCAGCAAA
This sequence comes from Neoniphon sammara, assembly GCA_900302535.1. Taxonomy (NCBI): domain Eukaryota; kingdom Metazoa; phylum Chordata; class Actinopteri; order Holocentriformes; family Holocentridae; genus Neoniphon; species Neoniphon sammara. Next base: position 11,579 of record OMKZ01018443.1, on the reverse strand, counting down.
AAGCCGAGCCACAGGTGGAGGAGGCTGAGGCTGACTTTCTCCATGCTAAAGTAGTAATACAGTATGCTTGCTATTCCGAGGACAAACAGAGCCAAAACGAAAGCGACCAGAATGGCGGACTCTGCAGTGTTTTCCCACCGTACATAGAGCCCCAGGCACAGGGCAACCAGCAGGTTGAGGCCGGACAAGTAGCCCAACCACCGGACAGAGGACCACATGCTAACCTCTCCATTGACCTCCTCTAGCCTGGTCATTGCTGCATGCAGACAGTGGCTCACGCAGTAGCGCAGAAAACGACACATTTTGTTCCCGAAGACACACTGTCCAGCATCAATAGGAGGCACTCGACCGAGTTATAAAGACGGTTCAGGTGATGACATCTGAAATAACCACAATGCTGCGACTTTAGAAGTTCGAAGTGGTTGGCGTTAGCTAACAGCGCTAACGGTGCTAACGGTTATCCTACATCTTTGCCGGGTCACCTAGTAGCACAAAAGCTAACCATTTATAGAAACGGGTGTTTTGTTCATCTGACGTCCGATATGGTTTAAAAACTTAAAGCGTAAAGCATCCAAAATCCGGCAAACGAAACCGTTAAAGATATACCACTTCGAAAAGTTAAGCACGTCCAAAGTTTTCGGTCAGATGACAGCCGCCACACATTTGCGTGGCTTCAACTACGGCAAGCAGCAAGGGTCAATTTTGTCCCAGATAACTTAATATAACGGTATCGACATCGCGTTTTAGTTGCCGTGTGGTATGGAGCCACGGGTATGTGACAAAATGATGACCATGTGGCATTTACTGGTAGAAAATAATGTTTATAATATTTTAAATTGTTCAAAACGGTTTAACGTTTTTTTCTTCGAGTTCCAGAGAGTAAAAGGCAGAGCACACACAAAAACGCACACGGACACTTTATATTTACATTCATTTATAAAAGAGAAATACAACCATACTCTAAGCACACATTGTTCTGCATCGTCTAAATCCTTAATAATGAAGATGAAAATCCTCATGCAATGGGCCAAAGAAACACTGGAAGACAAATGCACCCACTTATCACAACACACGCCTCTTTTAAATTCAGAAAATGTATGGTACTGAGACGTAATATTTCTGTTAGTAAAAAAAAAAAAAAAAAAAACAGAAGCAATATCACCAAGAAAGATGCACAGTAGCTGGAAAATGATATGGAAATAGCAACATGTTACTTCAACAGAAGAACCTTAATAATGACAACAGAGAATTGGACAGCTGCACATATCATTTGGCCAAGGAAGCTCAATATCCATCTAAAAATAAAAGGTGTGAGTTTTCTATTCTCTGGGGGCATGGAAATCAGTTTGAAACATATATTTCAACAAAGAAGGCACCTTAGCATTACTGGTATTACCTTATGGGCCCATCATATCTAACACTGTGTCACCATAAGAACATAACTGTGACACCCTTTGGATTGACAATAAAGTGCCACCGACAAGAACACACAAACATATATTCAGGAACATGAACCTTCATTCACACAGACAATCCTGACCACATCCACACTTTTTGCCTGTTCAGGGACAGGCAGGAACACACGCAACATTTCCGGTGCTAGTGTCATTAAGTAAAACTTCCCCCATAACATACAGTACGTTCAGATTAGATCTTGCTTGCTATTGCTAAAATGTACTTCATTCACTTCAGAGGCTCTGACAAAACAGGAACTTAGTGCAAATACCTCCATCAAGGTGAAATATTTGACTGAGGAGCTCAGATCTAAATTTTTGTTATTAGAGGAAACAGAATCCAATTTTAGGTGGAGTTAGATATTTTCACATTGAGGTTACACAATTGTCTCCAAAGAATACTGGTGCTGTAAATTACAGCCCGAGTGATATGAGATGCTGACTTGCTGTGGTGTGATGTACAATTTGAGTACTAGTTTTCCATTTAACTACAAATAAATACGTATTTGGAAAATCTACTGGGAAACAACAATTCAGCGTCAACATTTGTAAGGACACCAAGAGGAAAAAAAGTGTGATACCTAGTCTGAAATACTCGTACCTTGTTACACAATGAGTATACACAGTTACAGTTTCACATTAGTAAACCTAGTAATACTCCTACCATATGGTTCTCAAAATGTTTAAAATGCTACAAATACCACTTTATTGTAAAAGATACACAAATCGGTCATAGGATGCCAAGTTAAAATGGCATTGCCACATTTTATACTGGACAACACCGATGTTTTTTGACTGTTGAGAATATATTTTTCAACAATGCACTTTTCTTTTTTTTTCTTCTTTTTTTGGTCTTGGAAAACTAAATGCACATCAAGAATTTCAGAAAGTCTAGCTGCATGACTGTGACAAAAGCAAGCGTACCAGTCCTTCCATCTCAATCTCTCCAGTGCATTCGATCTCTTGTCAGACTGCTTGGGTTGTTGTATTTGGCTTTTATACTTAAGCAGCCTGCCATACTAGCTTATTCAAATAGAGACAGAGTATAGAGTATAGACCAGTTGACTTTTGCTATTGAGAGCCGTTTGGGAGATGGGATGAGAATCAAGGGGCGTTTCGATATCTTGACGGCATTCACTTTCCAACTCTTAAAAAACCTAGTTATTTATTAAAATATATCCATCTTAGTGTGTGTACTGTATGTGTGTGTGTGTGTGTGTGTGTGTGTGTGTGGGTGTGTGTATGTACCCTTGTAGGTGTGTGGATATGAGAAAATAATTGATATCTGTAAACTTCTCTCTTTCACTCTGTGCAAACTGCATTGTTTCGAGGAGAGGGATGAGTGGGAGAAGAATGCAGCAGGTTAATTTTGGCAGCGCAGCAGTTGAAGGGGTGGGAACAGTTCTATAGAGAACGGGAGTCGGTTTCGCCTAGCTCTGAAGCAGGATGGGGTCCTCCAGCTCATGGAAGCCGGGCACCGAGCTGCTCTGGCTCTCCCCGGAATCCGAATCGTAGGGCGTGTCGGGCAGCTCGGTGAAGCCCCACGCCAGCTGGTCGTCCTCGAACTCGGAGCGCGCCTGCACAGGGACATCAGCGTAGTCGTCGTCCTCGTTGGAGTGGAAGTCCTGAGGGATGTAGAGCATCTCGGGGTAGTTGCGTGACACCAGGTCAGTGGTGGTGGCCAGGGACACCTTGCGGAAGGCGATGAGATGCATGTGGGAGAACTTGATGTACTTGTAGCGCTTGAAGCCCAGTGACTCCACCGCCACGCGCCAGCTGCGCATCATGAGCGCGTGGCGGTTTTGGTGGGAGGAGTCGGGCGTGATGATGAGCAGCAGGCCATGCAGCTCCAGCAGCTCGTGGGCCTTCTTGCAGCAGATCCAGCGCTGGTATGGTGAGGGGAAGTAGGAGAGGAGCAGGGAGAAGACCACCACGTGGAAAAGCTGGGCGGGCAGAGCGTCGATTGGGTTGTGGAGCTGGCGTAGGAAGGCCTCTACCGCGTCGTCCGCCAGCTGGAGAGGCTGCTGGAGCTGAAGGTTGAGGAAGTCGCACTTGTACACACTCTGGGGGCGAGAGATAAGGCCAAAATGAAGCACACACATCATGGTTCAAACACTATCTTCTGCATAAATTGTCATCACCACTCATCCTCTCTTTCTTAGCTTGTAGCTGTGAAATATAAAAGGCTTTATATTCTGTTCACTTTTAATATTTGACCACAACACTGACAACAGGCATGAGTCATTTGCCAGTGTTGCTTTTGCTTTGTGATGCCAGCACTGAGCAAAACCTCATGCATTTTATTTTTAACAGTAATATAAGTCCTACAGGGTTTTCCAACACATGAATGTGAACAAAAAAAGCCAAACAAGTAGGGCTGGGCGCTACGGACAAAATCAAATATCTTTGACTGAATACCTGCAAATAGAGAGCTACAACAGTCTGAGTTTGGAAAATGACATCTCTTGACTGTAATAGACTATAACTAGTCTTATTAACAATATCAATATCTATATATCGCCCAGCCCTGACAGCAAGAGCAGAAATACACACCTCAACTGCAGGAACTATGTCAATACCAACTGTAAGGAATTCATCAAACTTCAAGAAAGGGTTGAAGCAGCTTCCCACATCAAGAAGGCGCATTTTCCCCAGCTGAGAGATTGAACTGCAAAACAAAGAAGCACACAGTAAAATTAGACAGGAGGGGGGGCCATGAAAATCTGCCCTCTTTGAGCCTATGCATTCCCACAAAAAAATTCCATCTACTGTGCGCTACATAAGCAAAGTATGTTTAAAAAGCAAGGCATATGACCAAGAACCTAGTTTCAGCTCTGACTGCACCTTACCTAGGGATGGTGCTATACGGCTGGGCACTTAAAGATGCTGTGGTCAGACCCATGGCAAGCCTGGCACTTTTCTCATCCTTTTCCAACATTCTTTTCATCGCGCCGTCCAAAAAGTATTCTTGACAGACACTGGGAAAGAGGAATCAAAACATTATTCATACCTTGCTGTGAAAGTGACAGTGACGTGACAAAAACAGAACCTACAGGGGTGGATGAGTCAGAGTGCACTGCCATGAGGTCTGCTACTGGTGCTAAAAGACATTAAAGAGTCTCTCTCTCTCTCCTTTATTTATTTATTTTTTTTTAGGTCAGCCATACCTGCGGCACCACTCAATGCGTCCCTCTCCTTCACAGTTTTTGGCCCAGTGGTTGTCAGCTAGATTCTTCATGGCGAGGGCATACTCGCTCAGCGTCTGTTCATCTTCACAGTGCTCCCGCCAGATCTTGTCAAAATCGCCCACTATGGAAAAACCATAAAATCACAATAAAACTCACAAACTAATCCACTCTGGACTGTAAAATAAGAGTAGCAGTGGGGCACAGACGTAGATTAAATTATACATATGTAACAAAAAATGTTTTAACAATTATTTATGCAAAAACGTGCATGCAGGCTACTGACATTACTATATTTTAGCCTTAATTTTCTCTTCTGAAAAGTTTGTGCAAACATCTTTTAACCTAACAAGGTGTAACAATAGCAAACAGCACATCTTCAGAACATACTTGCTAACTTCGGTCATCCAATTTAGCATCAAAAAATGTACGTATTCCTCTCGGCCAAACTGCTGAAAAAGCCGCGGCTGCTGCTGGACCTCTGTTGCTTCAGCATTCCCTCAACAATCATGGCCTACTTCTCTGCCAGTAACAGAGGTAAACAGTTTCTCTAAAAGCTCATCCCCATGCCATTTCACAGTGATAGTAATAATCCACAAAAATTCCCCTCAGCACATCTTTACAGCTGTTCAGAAGTGTTCAGTCTGCGAACGAAGCGAAATGTGCTGATAAGGGAGAAATCCCATGACCACAAGGAAAAACACTCTATCAGATTTGCAGAAATGAAAGGACAACAAGAGGGGCGGTGGTAAACAGCAGTGCCCTGAAAGCATGACTATTGTGATACAATGCCAAGCCTTCCAGATCATGCTTTACTTATTAACCAATCATGAGGTCTGCTGACAAAGTTGTTGTCTCCAGAACAGCCAACCAGTATCCCAACACATTCAGTAGTCCCTGTTGAAACATGCCATAACAAAAATACATTTATTTTTCCATTAAACAACAAATTGTTTTATCCAAGCTAAAAAGTGTGTACAAACAACTTTACTTCTGAACTGCTTACTAAACAACTGATATTCCAGAGCATTAGACTCCAGAAATGTCACTGAAATTCCTTTACCAGTTTTCTGTGAACTGTCAGAAACTAGTTTAAAGTTACCTCGTGCTGGGTGTTCTCTTTCTGCTGTTTACTTTGAGATTTGAGAGCAGGGAAATGGTCAAATACATGTTTTTATTCTGAGGCAGTGTTCTCAAATGAAACAAAATGGCCAGGGCAGACTAACAGGAAAGCCATTCAAGCCGGTGACACAACCAAAATTATGATTTTAGACGGCATTTTGGAGATTGAGGGGCCTTAGCAGTTGCAAAATCCAGTCAATCCACAGCTTACAGACTGCTGTACCGTTTGTTTTTCTATGATTATGAGATGATGATAACAAAGTAATAATATTTCTTCTAATAAGGATTACCCAGTCTTTTTGCACACGGTCCTTTGAATTTGCCATTTTGCATACTCCTCCTACACAAACAGTCTCAAGCAAGACTATGAATTTCCTCAAAAAGAGAGGTGAGAATGCAGTGTCAGCAATAGCGCAATGCCTCTGTGTGTGGGAAGGCACAGAAGCAATTCAAGGTTTTTTACTTAAGGGCACTTCAGCCTCAGCAGTGTGTATTGTACACCACTGACAGTCATGAACTGCAAGCTCAAAGCTGGAAAACAAACAACTCTGTCAGTGACCAAAACTGAACTCGTCCTCTGTGAACCTTGAGGGTGTGAAGTCCTCTGACTGACAGTCAGATGTATCAGTGGTACCATAATCCAGCTATGAGAAATTGCACTATAAAACCAAAGGGTTTTCCCAGACTTCCCATTTTATATTTTCTACATTTGACTGGTGCTCCTTCCCAGTCTCAATCATATAATCAAAGGAAACAAAGGTTCTTGTTCAAGGGCAGTAGCACGGGACAGATGGTTGCACTGTTGTGGAAATGACCTGTTCTTTGGTTATGGAGCAGCCTCTCTAAACACTCGGCCACTCTGCCGCCAGGCCTGTGTAGAAGTCCTGACAGTGATCTACAGCTTTAAAAACATAAGGAAACGTTTTTGTGGATGGAATGTAAAACATATGAAGAATTCATTCCGTTTTGTTTGTGTGAATCTGTCAAGGCTAATTATGGCCTTCCTAGTCTGAAAATTGATACTGGCTTGCTCTGAGTGAGAAGAGACAACATGATCGAGAACAACAACCTAGCTGGACCGTCTAAAAAAAATCTGTTTCTTTATAAGATATCATTAGCTCTCATCAAATAGTTACTTTTTGGCTTTTGTATCCCAGACTCCACAAGAAGTAAAAATCCACCCCAAAGCAGAATCCATTAACAGCTGTTACATTTATGTAAATGACTTGCTGGAAAATAAGAGAAGCTCCAGTATATAATGTCATCAGGCAACACTTATTAGCTCTGACATGGAGAACAAACTTGGCTACTAATGGTAGCTAAAATGACTTTTGAGCTATATGGCCTCTCTAAATATCAGTGACTGATTTAGTCTTTATAAACCTCTGCAAACTTTTCATTAACATGATGCACGACTCCTACACATTTCATGTAATTGAAAGAAAACATCTGGGAGCAGAGCCTTCTCCTGTAAGCCCCTCTATGCTGATTAAGCTTTCTGACATAATCAGACACAACATTTACATTTAACTGCAGATTTTACATAATTTTATTCTGAACAAGTTGCTGTCCACCTCAACTCTTAACATACCAGCTTTTCTTTGACCTTTGTTTCTTTCCCTACAGACTGACATTATTCTGCTCATGAATGCACATAAGCTCTGGCCTCATATCTTAAAACATCTGATATGCTTGTTGTCTTTTGTTCTGAAACTGTTTTATTTCGCTAATTGCTCTACATAATGCACTGTTTGGACAAATCTGATATATGCGTTTTATTAAGGACCTAGAATTGACTTTGGCTCCGTTTTCTAGTTCAGAACGATAACACTACTCGGAAATCAAGCTCATTTGGTTGCAAAAGCTACACCAAACATTTGCTGAGTCCACAAAGTTATCTTCCCTTTCGGTGTTAATACAACAGCTTTAAAAGTGTCTCTGGTCATTAATATAACACAGTTCCCTAGGCATTCGTTGTGATATCGCTGATCCATGTTCACATTTTAGTGTCTTTGAAAACAGCAACAAATTTGCAATGTAAATGATGTTAGTTTGAGTTTTCCAGGCCTTGCTCTGCTGAATGCAACCCACGCTGCTACTTTGCTTGCTTCTACAGCAGCTAGCACCGCTACAATCTGTTAGCTAGGAAGTGTAATGTTAACCATAATGTTTAGCAGATAGAATAATTTGAAATTGTCGACATAACCTGTTAAGATAAATGTTTTTAAGTAGTATTGGCTGGCTAATGTTCACTGTTAGCTGGCTTTAGGGCCAGAGAGGGCCCTCTGAAGTAGCTAGCTGTGCGAGGCTGCTCACCCTCTCTGTATTTTCTGCGCAGTTTTCTGTGGACGTTTTTAACGACCCCTGACAGCTTCTCCTGCTCCTTCTTGCACGGTGCTTCTCTAGGAATCGGCATGTATAACGGCTCCAGGCTGCTTTCCGTCTCTCCTGTCTCGGCATTGTTCGTAGGGTCCATAGCACTGCACCGCTGCCGCCGCTGCTGCTGCTGCTGCTTCCCCTTTTTCCAGCTGCGATCCTACCGGCGAACCGGTGGACCGGCCAACAACACGTGATCTGATTGGTTCTTTTTCACAAACACGCCTTAGAACTGACAGCCCAACATCCAATCAAAGGCCTGGAAGCGTAAACGCCTTCCTGTCAATTTCACAGCTGTTTGTGTTGCCTGCGCGTGCTATGGAGCGTTTAGGTGCACCTCGTACGCTCCAGAATCAGCAATCATAACACTCATAATACACCATGAAAACACGACATCGTGTTGAACATTTAACCATAGTATTCATCTATTTATTCAACCTTTTTCAGCATTAATTAAGATTAACCGTTGACCAACACATAATATGCTATATAATTATAGTCATTTAACATCATCATTTGTATGTGCTCAGTCGTACAAATTTCTGACTAACTGGCTGCACTTAAATGTCCAACCAAGCTGCGTGGTTAACTATGCCTTTCTAGGGATAAATTTAGTAGGCCTTCATTCAGCGCAAGTAACCCTAAAACAGTGTAAGATATCAATTTTGAAAACAGTTTAGACCAAAGGGGCGTGTTTCTAAAATACAAGCTATCGTGATTTGGGGCAGATAAATATTGAAAAGACCCTTGATTAAGTCATTGCACATGCACTCTCAACATTAATCAGAATCTTTTGTGATGGACCTATCACAAATGATGCGTTCTGTTAGTGCACAAAGGACCAGAAGTATAATGTTTTTTTTTTCTATTTTTTTCCTCATACCCTAAAGCACTATGCAACATTTATTTTGTGAAGTGCTATACAAACAGGTTGTTTTTATTATCATCATGAAACAAAATGATTCAACTGTGTGCAAAAATCTAAGTTTTTTTTGTTGTTAATTTCAACAATAGTTTGACACTTAGATTGAAGATTTCTGCACATATAAGCAATAATATACTATTACACTGTTATGCTTTTATACAATGGTGTAAACTGGCTTTTAGGCTTTTGTGGTTGGCTTTGTACATACTGCCACCTAATGGTTTCAGTGTTCTGCACTCTGTGGGCCTCACATTTCCAAAGGCAGATCTAAACTGCTTGTTATTTATATCATGTAAAACTCCTACTGCACTTGGCAGACAGTCATCTGTGTGAAATTTAATACACATCTCAGTCCAACTGCTTTGCCACACAGAATACAGCACAACGCTTGACAGGATTTGTTTCAGGTGAGTAAAGGTGAAGAATGTGTAAATTTTAAATTTTTGAATTCTCTGTTTCCACCCCCTTCTTGTGTGAAACTGAATTTGAGGTTAAATAAGGGCAATTACATTGGCATCTACAGCAATGAAACCCACATAACTGTTATAGTTTCTCCTTCAAATCTCTTGCTGAAACATGACTGTTACCCTCTCCTAGAAATAACAAGCACATGATGGTAACTGCACTGTTTATTTAGCCTGCAGACACACTTGCTGATGCACTGCAGTATCACTACCAGATTAGGTGTCATCATGGTGATGAAATACAAATAATGTGCACTACCATCGTGTGAGACCTTACATGAAGTATATACATGCCCCACAGCACCACTAAAGTGACATAACATAATGACTTATGAATAATAATAGTAATAATAACATTAATAATAATGATAATAATAACAATAATAATGATAATAACAACAATGATAATAATGATGATAATAATAATAATAATGATGATGATGATGATGATGATGATGATGTTTTTTGCCTCTTTCTATTAGCAGAACATTTCAAATAGTTATGGGTGGATTTGCACAAAACTTTGTGGAGCGGTTTGTCATGGATCAAGGAAGAACTGATTAATTTTTCACACTGGCTGGTCAAAGGAGGGTGTGACTTTTCACAAAAAGACAAATAACTTCAAAACATACTCACATAACACCATCACCACAATTGTGAAAATGTGTGCCTCCCCTGTTAATGGTAATGGTGCATGGCAGAAATTATGACATGTGGCACTGGCATGTCTTGACAACTGCATAGTGTTGGTGGAGGTGTGCACACTACCGAGGACCATCTTTGTGCAGTTAGAGATGCCCTTCTGCATTTCTGCCTTGTCAAAAATGCTATTATGCTACTCTTGGTGGCTAAAATTGTCCATGTTCATCTGGCAAGAGAGAGTGATAATCCTCACAGAGGAGTGGCCTGAAATCCCTTGGCGGGAGCTTGCAGCTGTGTGTGGCTCAGAGCAGAACCAAAAGTTAAAGTTCAAAGGGAGCATTGGACTACAACATGACCACAAGTGACTTGTTTTGCCTGCAACCTCATGGAGCTGACCGTTCATTCATACTTCATCGCTGTTGTAGCAGTGAAACAAAATAACTACTTGCAAGCTGTCAGAAGAGAGATCTGTTTAGCTAAATTTATTGATGAGGAGAGATACAAAGAGGTCATGTCAGAAGTGAACTTGGCGAAGTCCCAAGGTTTGTCCTCCCTTTGGGAACGGCTTAATCTTGGAAAGAAGCCCACCATTCTTTCCCAGGGAAAAGCAAGAGATGGAGGAGAGAGCAAAATTAGGACTCTAATCCTCAGGAACAGTTTCACTCCAGTCTCGCTGTAGCCTGCAGTTGTTCATGGGTAAATATTGACTTTGTGAATGTGGACTGCACCTTGAAAACCCCATATATGGCATCCAAACAATATGAATTGGAATGTCTCACGGGTTCATATTCACATTATTCAGTTTGACTGTAAACACTTTTCAGCAGCGATAACTGACGATTACCAGATACCTGATTGGACCGCAGCCCCAGATAAAACATTTCAACACAGTAGAAACACAAATAAGAATCCAAACTGTCAGATTAGGGTGCAGTTTCTATGTTCTTGTTAAGTTTCAGGGTATGACCCCAGATCTCTGACATAACATACCACTGATAGCATTCATGTCTACTTTCCAAACTACAGATTAGCTCTTACTGACCCACATGCAATAATCAGTTAACCTTTTTTTTTTCTTAAGAATTTGGTAGGAGAAAATCTTTTCAGGGCATATTAACAGTATTATTCATTCTTAATTCATTCATAGTGTAGCCTAATTATTACTGACAAAGATCTAGTTGTATTTGAGGACTGCATGGACTGCATGCACTGTGTTCCTATGAATATACATATATACATATATATACATATATACACATATATAAATAAATGTGTGTGTGTGTATATACACACACACACACACACACACACACACACACACACACACACATACACACACACACACTGTATAGTATAGTATAGTTCATAGTGACATAAATTATGGCTGTGTTTCGGCTGAGAGAGAGGCCAC
>OMKZ01018441.1:0-21821 GCA_900302535.1 Neoniphon sammara | reverse complement strand
GAGTGTTTTTTTTTTTTTTTTTTTTTTGCCAAGATGCACCTTCATGATCAAAGTGACAAATTGCAGCGTGCAGATGCAGAGCGAGAGAAGGATGCAGACAGATTCAGTAGCATCGCTGCTGCTGAAAACACGCCCCGTCTGATCATGTTACTGCTGAAAGAAAAAATATGAGAAACAGCTTTGGCCTATTGACGCCTAAGCTGTTGAATAATTTAATCATTCAAATTTTCTAACCTTTAAAAAATAAAGAGGTGAGTTACAACAGTTTCATCTAACTAGAAATACCCGTGTCCTCTCACTTTTGTCACATTATGCTGACCAAGCTGCACGGTAATTCAAATTGATCATTAATTAAAATATCTATGGAGCTGTCTTAATGAATTTTATAGATTTTCAGCGCTCTAAGTGTGTTTCTATGACTCTGTTTCATTTGATTCATTGCTTTGATCATTATTAACATGGGCTGTCAAAACTGAAACTTGTGCCAGTGCATTTTGCGATTTGCCCCAAAGTCTGTACATTAAAATAAATAAATAGATAAAACAATTAAAAGTCGAATCGATGGCAAAATCTGATTTGAGGAAATTCTTAAGTGGAAACTGCCCTATTTTAGTATCACTACAAGTATGTGCCTCGAAGCAGAGTTTTATAAACAGCAAAGGCCTGGGGGCGAGTAGCTGGGAGAGAGCACAGTGCATTAAAAATGTTCTCCTGGAAGCAAACCTGTGAGGATATTGAGGGCTGTGTTTTAAAAAAAAACAAAAAAAAAAACACAAGCACAGAGGTTACTCTGGACAAAGGGTACTCAATTAAAATTTGGGATGGGCCTGTCACAAAAAAATACCAGCAGAATATGTAATGCACATAGTTTGGGCATAGTTTTAAAGTAAGTTGTTCACTTGTTCACATTTCATAATGGTTTCATGGTTAGTTTTTTGACTCTTGGAAACATCAACTTAGATTTTCATTAAGAAATTATAAATCCTTTTATGTTTAATGTGTTTTGACTGCAAGATGTTTTGGATGTTTGCTATGCTGTTTTAATTTAGAAAGTGACACACAAATTCATTAAACATATATAGTTTCTCTTCAATCCAAATATATCTAGAAAGTGTGAAATTTAGCAGCGTTAGTCTCCTGAAAATTAAGTTGGTTCTGTTCTGTGAGTCATACATGCAATAAACTGGAAATAGTCATAAAAAAGTAAAGTGAACATTGTTTTTGAGTCAAGTAAATGAGAAAATATAAATGACACACTCCCAAGAATATTACAGACACTTATTCTCACACTCTTCATTACCTGCCTCACCTTTTCTTGCTCTTTTTCTCTGAAGCATGGCTCTTTATGGTTTCATGTAATGTAAGCTCATACAGCTATAATCAGTGAGTACTTAGTATTTGTACGTCCTTGGGCTGTGAGAATAGGCAAAGACTTAGGCAGATGGATTACACTGAGCTCTCAGTTCATATATTTTACGTGTCCGTGGTCTGTTTGAGAAAATAGGAAGAAAATTGAGAAAATTGAAAAGTCAATTTAACACGATTCATCCAAATGAGGTTGCCAAAATTCTTACATTTACAGCTCTATTTGTACAGGTATTCCATATTTGTTTGAAGTTAGAGGTTTGACTTAAAAATTGTCAAACAGATGTTGAACAGATAATTTCCTGTTGAGAAAACAATCAGAATCACGCTGCACTGTTGAAGTTTCAGTAACTTGCCCTCAGGCGATGGGATGGTGGGCAGAGTGTTACTCATTTGCTTGGTTGGAGAGATTTTTCTGAGGCAGCCCAGGAATTCAAACCAGCTAACTCTGGGTCATGAGCCTGTTTCTCTCAGTTTTACCCTCAGGCTAAATCTGCCCAGGAAAATGTTTGTTCATGTTCCTAATTTTTCTCTCCTTTACCACCACAACAGGCCTGCTTGTGGCTTCGCACAATGTGTCAAAGACAGTTTAACACAGATAATATGGGCTTGATCGAAAATTACCCACATTTAATCTTAAATTATGTTCAAGTTCAAGTTTATTTAGGCCCCTTAACCACTGTCTACAGGGTTTATAGAAAACCCACAGTTCATAGAAAACAAAACAGTGCTCCCTGACCTGAACTCTCATAGTGGGCAAGAAAAAAACTCCCAAAAACTCCTCAAAAGCCAAAATGGAAGAAATCCTGGGAGGGATCACAGAGGGAGGGAATGCAGTGGGTGTCGAGTAGGCAATTACTAGCTCAAATCAAGTGAAATCAATATTAGTTCAAATGTTGCACTAGAAATGTTTGTTCCAAGTGTGTATACTGTGCATTTTACAGCCAACATCTTGGCTCAGTATGGATAGGCCAGAAAAGGGTTATTTTGCACAAAATGTTGGAATATTCCCTTAACAGCTCAAACTGCACACTTAGAAGCTCAATAGTTAATCTGAAAGTCCACTCTTAATCATTATGCCAAGAGTGCCATTGCTGTTTAGTCAAATTGAGATGTGAGACAGCACACACTCAGATTGAGTTCAAAGAGCACTAAAGGTGACTCGGCAGCTTTTTAGAAGGAAGCATCCGGTACTTAATTGGTATTGAGACTTCTCAGCCACTTGACTAACAATGTTTGACAATCACTTTGAATTCAATATCCCATGAGAAGAAGCTTTACAGTGGCTTAGCAGGCAGAAGTGGTGGTTTTGAGACTGAGTCTGTGTGTGTGTGTGTGTGTGTGTGTGTGTCCCCGTCCTCAGGCAGTACCTGGTGGTGGTGTTCAGAGACAAACCCCTGGAGCTGTGGGACATCAGGACAGGGACTTTGCTCCGAGAGATGGCCAAGAATTTCCCCACTGTCACTGCACTGGTACGTACCAATCCACACTCCAACTCAAACACAAACACACTCACACTTATCATATGGAGGGGATAGGGTTTCCTTGTTTGCACAGCTCTAAATCTGTGATGTGCTTGCTAAATGCAAGGAAAATACATCCAGCAAGGAATAAATGTTTGCGAAACACTCCGATTGTTTTTATTCATAATTTATGGAAGTAGGAAATATCAGAGCAAATGATGCATTTCACATTGGTGCCCGACAAGTTTCCTCATCCAAGCGCACTTATGCTGCATATATGCACGCATCTGCACTTTTACACGCGCACATTAACAAAACAAACTGTCAGTGCTATAGCAATTCAAGTTGTGGACTCTCCCTCTTGGTAATAGTGTCTATATTTCCCCTACCCCTTCCCCTCCTAGTGTTTGTGTGGGCCATTTGAAAGATTAGTCTGAAAATTTTCACTCAGCTCAGCAAGGAACAGTAGCTTCATTAGGCCGGGCAAATGCTCATAAAAGAAGAGTTATGCTGGACAAACTTTACAGTGCGGCTGTAAAATCCTCCACAGAGCGAATAACAGCCACAGTAACCTTAATAATACATGCCTGCCTCCCCCCAGCCCCTTATTGCTGCCTCATTTCCATATTGATTACAACCTCCAGCCAAACGGACTATAGCCAGGATCTTGCAGCAGTAAGACAGAAGGGTTAGGGATAACAGCACTGCTGCATAGTACTTTTATTTATGGGAGCATCTGTGTACAAATCACTTTTTTCCCTCCTGTTCATATCTGTTTATCTTTTGCTCTCTAATGGTTTATTATTGTGACTATATATGTGTGTGTGGATCTGCTCCTCTGTCTTGTGTGTGTGTGTGTGTGTGTGTGTGTGTGTAAACAGGAGTGGTCCCCATCCCACAATCTGAAGAGTCTGAAGAAGAAACAGATGGCAGCGAGGGAGGCCATGGCTCGACAGACTGTATCAGATGCTGAGCAGAGCAGTGTTGAGTCCTCCGTCATCAGGTTGGTTGGTTGGTCGGTTGGTTGGCTGGTTGGTGGGTGGTGGCAATAAAACGCCAGCAGCACAAGCTCCCTGGGACTCACAGTTGCGGTGCGGGGCTAAAGTGCTCTGGAAAGTGAACTGCATCACTTTGAAGTTTGGTAATTGCACAAAAAAATTCCGAGGAATGTAGGTAAAAATATGGATGTTCAGTGCCAATGCACATAATTATGTTGTTTGGTTCCAATTTTCACCTATTAAGGCAACAGTTTTCTTGGAAAGAGGTAAGATGAAATCACGAAAGTCAATAAGAACTCCATTTCTTTTGGGGCAGAGCGAGAGACGCACATTTGGTTCAGGGAAGTGGAACAGACATGCTGAGGACAGAGAGACGGGGTTTATCTCTGTCTCATACAGTTTGTAATTTAGCAATTCTAACCTGCATAGGCAGCTCTATCCCATACACATTCACTGAATTGATTCCCATAGACATGAAAAAAATTCATCATGAGTTCAATATTGAATGTGGTTCAAGCCTGCTTTAAAATAACAGGACAATTCCACTGCTATCATGGAATTGCCAATATATTGCTCTAACCTCATTTTAGAAACGTTTTTTTTTTTTTTTGGCGAACAAATGCAAAACCTGTGGCTCATATAAATTTAGAGATATTTTTCTCAGAAAGAAAGTGTTGATCAAAACATACTGCAATTTAATCAATTAAGTAATTGCTCAAAGAAATGATCTCCTTTTATAGTAAAAAATTAGTGGAATAGTAGTAGAATAGTTATACACCATTTGCCATAATAGTAGAATAGTAAAATAGTAATACACCATTTACCATAATAATAAGAGGGTCAGTGTGCCTGTGACATTTGTTGTAATGTCCCACCATAGCAAGAAATAGCCAAGCTGATAGTGATATTGCTCTGCCACTGTCAGCAGCACATATCCCATCAAACACCAAAAGTCCAGTCACGGAGTTTCACACTGAACTTGTAAGAAACCTGTCAGGTAATGTGTGTCTGAGGGATTTGTCTGTACCTGTTATACCTCCTCTCCAGCCTCCTGCAGGACGCAGAGAGCAAGTCAGAGACCAGCCAGGCCATCTCAGCCAGGGAGCATTTTGTATTCACCGACACAGACGGGCAGGTCTACCACATCACTGTGGAGGGCAACACAGTCAAAGACGGTGCACGAATCCCTCCTGACGTGAGTCCAGAGACTGCTCCTCTCTCTTCTTTCTTTTTTCATTGGCTTCTTATCCTCCTGAACTATTCTTCAAGGTCGTCCACATTAGTCCACACGCAAACTTCCCACCTTTCCCCCATGTCTCAGGCTCTCTTCATGTAAATTCATGCTTTGTCAGTGTCTTATTAATGCACAGGGATCTTTGTATACACGCTCTCTCTCGTCCCCCTCAGTGCATCTTTCGCTGCTGTTGCTACTGTACCTGTGTTTTTCCTCACTCTGTTCTTTCGCTCTCTGTACCTGTCTATCTAATATATTACTTTATACTCTCCCTCTGTAATGTGACCGTGACTGCCCCCATACTTCATTTTCACACATTCAGTGCCCCACCACTTCATCACTCATTTTTCAGTCACTTTTTAAATCAAAGTCTAATCCATCCAATTTTTTTTTCTTGCTTCTCATGTCCTTGTTCTGGCAACACATCTCTTAAATTTCCCTCTCCTTCACAGTATGCACTTTATCTCCCAAGCCAAAGAGCATGGATGGATGGAAGGATGATGGCCAATTATTTTAAGACATTTCCTTCCTATTTATTTCCTTTTGCAGGTTAAACCTTTGTGTGTTGTGTAGGTATTTTACCTTTTTATGGGGCTTAAAAAAAACAGTGCTTTCTGTTTGTAGGCGAGTGGTTGTACAGTTTCCTCCTCCACAAAGTAAAAAAAACACTCTTTACATCCTGTGTCCTTTCTTTTTTTGCTCATGTGGGGGATGATATAGCTGTTGGCACCACAACAAACCTGGCCAATCGAATGTGCCACACGCAGTCATGAACGGCATGCAATCAAGCTGAAGCTTTGTCAACTAAATTTGCAGCCTCCTCCTTTTCAGATTATAAACCTGTTTTTTTTTCTTTTGCCCATGCCACCAACTGTATGTGTGGATGGTTTTGAGTGCCTTGAAGTGTGTCATCAGTTTGGCCCAGATAATGTTGTGCACGTGTTCTCTCCAGTGGTTCAGAGTGTCACTCAGGCCCAGAGAAAGACAAGGTTAGATGAGAAACTGTTATTGTACTTACTCGTAAAACTTCTAATAGTAGCCAAGCTCCTAATTTGCTTTGACAGCTAAAATGGCTAGGCAAGTAAATGAAGACAAGCTATTATTGGAAACAGGAGTTTATTCATGTGGATGACTACAAGATGCAGTGATAATATCATAGCAGCATGATGTTTTGATGATTTTACAAACTGATCTGTCACCAGTAACAAAGAATCTTTTGATCGTTAATTAAAGAAAGGTGCTTATTTGTCAAAGCATCCATTTTTCTCCCAGTGCACCATAAAAATCGGGCTATTATTTGGTTAGTCATTTATCGGAAGAATTATGGTAACTCTGGGTCTGATTTTCTCTTCATGTTCTTTTGTTATTGCATCTAGTTGGGTAATTATATAGGGCCCTTTGTTGTTGTTGTTGTTGTTGTTTTTGTCTATGAAAGAGCAGCTCAATTTCATGGCCTGGCACACAGGATGCATTTTCCACACTTACTTCCCATTTTCATTTTGATCAGGCAAAAATTCATGAAGACTGTTCAGTGTCATATTGCTGCAGAATTTGAACACCAAGCTTCTACAGTGTATCAAATTTTGAAGTTGTCCATTTCTGAGCAGCACGTTGGATTGTTAAGTAGCGTGTGTTTTGCTTGCTCACCACCTGCATCCATTCGTACCACATAGACAGACAATGGAGGTTTACCGAGGGATTTAAAGCCTTATCTCTGAGACGGCTGCAGATTCACTGCTCAAAGATTTGCATACCCCCATAGGTTTTATAATCCTTTCAGGATGATATAGGATCTTCATATCTCTGTCAGGAAACTGACGTAAACTCTGCTAAAAAGTTTTGTCCTATCATCCAGTGTGCACACTGAGGGTGAGCTGACACTTAATGTCTTCACATCACCGCTCCATCTTCCGGTGCTGCGATGCTTTGACTCAGCATGTCTTGATTTTTTACCACTTGGCTGTCACAGATTTCTTTTTAATTCCCTTTCCTGTTCACACTGTAACTCAGAGATCAAATGCAGGAGGATAGGATGAGTTTATAGTATTGGTAATAGCTGCTTCCCAGGCTGAGATTGAATTTACAGCACCCAGTCATTATAAGACATGTGACTTGTGAACATCATAACATCATTCTTCTTGATGGCTATTCTCTGAGAATCGTGGTCCTCTGATGTCTTTGTAGATACACACAACCTGTGTAGGTGCATGCAGGATGCAGCTAACTCACCAGTGATGGTACTAGAATTTCTTTATGATTGCTAGCATTATTGACGTCTTTATCTTTACACTTTTCCAGTCTTTGAAAGGCAACATGGTTAAAATCAAGACAGGCTATCAGAAGTACTAAATGGATGTTTAGGCTTAGTTCATAAGCAGTCTAAGAATATGGGAATAAATGATCATGGGCAAGTGTGTGTCTCACTAGCTGTCTCCCCCTGCTTTTTTCTCTGTCAATAAGTGCCTGCACTTTCTTCTTTTACTGCAGGGCAGTATGGGTAGCATTGCATGCATTGCTTGGAAAGGAGACACCCTGGTGCTTGGAGACGTGGACGGCAACCTCAACTTCTGGGACCTCAAGGCTCGTTTGTCCAGGTAACAGCTCATCTCTTGGAGACAGGCAGTGTTGTCCCCCTGGGTGTTTAGTGGCTAATCCTGTTGTTTGCCCCAGGGGAATCCCCACACATCGTGGCTGGGTGAAGAAAATCCGCTTTGCCCCAGGGAAGGGCAACCAGAAGCTGCTGGTCATGTACACAGATGGAGCAGAGGTCTGGGACACCAAAGAGGTGAGACTCTGCTGAGTGAACATTGCCAGTTGCCAGTAATGTGTCAACATGACAAAAAATACATAGCTGATTTATTGATTGATTCAAAGTTCTACATCATAAATGCCCAGCCCGCATTGCTTGATGACACAACAACAGAGCATAGCTCAAATGAAAGGAAATGGTGTGGAAAGTTTCTAAAAATCCCCAAAGAAGGATTTATGGTGGCAGGATTAATGTGTTTCAGTGGGACTGTAGTCACTGAAGCACCGCAATGTTGTGGTGGGATATAAATATATTTATTTTTACTAATGTCCTCTCTCAACGCAGCAGTGTTTACTGTAATAGTACATCCCCTATAATTGTCCCTTCGTTTTAAAGAATCAGCGGGCTGCACACCACAACACACGCAGGCCCTAAAAGCTTTCAGCTGACACTAATAGACCCAACCGTAGCAGGATAGATGATCCTGATACCTCTAAGTGTCATGCATCCTCTCCTTCTTTTTAACTTTGTTTGCCGAAGTCGTCATTATTCCTTCAGAAAGTCCTCTCTCTGCACAGTCTTCATTATACCTCATTTAAGAACCCTGCTGGCAAGCACTCCAGTTCATCATTGGATCTAATGTCATAGACTGGCCTTTTTTATTTGTTTGTTTGCTGTTATCTCTCGCCAAGCCACAATATTAGTTAGAGCTGAACTTACCCACCAGCAAATAGTGCTTAAAATATATTGAGCCGAAGATGAATGTGGACGCAGATAAATGCTGTGGTGTATAGGTGGAAACTGTGTAGAGTGGAGGGGTGGAGGGAGGTGGTCCCAATAGAGCACCGCTGTATGGGTGGATGGATGAGTTTCTTATGAGGAGCTGAGATAAGATGCACTTTCTCTCCCCGGTAGTAAAGGCAGACAACAGATGGAGCAAGCTGCAGTGAGAATAAGAGATGGGGGAGAGGAAGGGGGGAGGACAGAAGTGGAGGAGAGATCTCTGAAACGCTCCAGTGCTCTGCTGACAGCTGGGTTACAATGACTCCCATGCAATCCTCATAAACAAGCCAGGGAGAGAGGTTTTGGAGAACTCTTTCTGAAAAGGCTGTTTGTCCACAGAGGCTTCTCTTTTGCATCCTGCCGTAGCCAGCACAAATGAGTTTTGCAATTTATCTGGGCCGTTCTTAGATTTGACAGTCTTATTATATCAAATCCAATAGTCACTTTGCATTGACTGTCATTCACCCTTTGAATTTTGTAGAATAATTTTCCAACTCCTCAGAGCTGCAGCGGATGCTTTAAAACCAGCTTCCATTACAGCACATGCTGAAGTCGCATTACCACGTGCCGCCACCCCTGGTCTCTTCCTCCTGCAGGTCCAGATGGTGAGCAGCATGCGGATTGGTCGAAACGTGAACTACCGTATCCTGGACATTGACTGGTGCACGTCGGACAAGGTGGTGCTGGCTTCTGACGACGGCTGCATCCGAGTGTTGGAGATGGCCATGAAGTCCGCCAGCTATCGCATGGATGAGCAGGACCTGACCGGTGAGACAGGAGTGGAAGGGATAAAGCAATAAAATGAAAGAAAGACTGCTAGGAGGAGAGAGGGAGGGGCTAGACACAGTAAAGTACTCAGTTCATATGGAAATCTTTACTTTTAATGTTTATTCAGTTACATATTAATATGCAGCATAACTAGACATATACTGTCGGTGAAGGACAGAAAGGTTTATCCCCAAAAACGACCTGAATGCTCAGTGACTCCATGTTACTGTGTCGCTAATTTTGTTCATCAGTTTGGCCAACCAACGAGGGGCTTAATTAAGTATGACTGCCCCTAGTAATGAGGTCGTTCAGTCCTGTTTGCTAACATTTGCGTGTTTGCAAAATCAAAGTTTGACCTTATAGTGGAATGGAAAGGTCATGGGGTCACCAAAATCAATAGGGTTCTTTCTCACCTATTGTTCTGTTCTGTATCTGTCTCTGGGGGACAATGTCCAGACCCGGTGTGGTGTCCTTACCTGCTGCTGCCCCGCGCCGCCCTCACCCTCAAGGCTTTCCTCCTGCTGCAGCCCTGGTCAGGAACCTTCACCATGGACATCACTCAGGTGTAAGTAACGGATAAAGCGATAAGGTGTAAGGGATAAACACAGCCTTTTAAAATGTGTTCCACTTTATCCCCTTAAGGCACAGTGAAACTGTCAGTTCTGCCAACAGTGTACATACTCATAAGACTTCAGAACATACAGTCAGCAATCAGTGTTAGTGGTCTTTTTCTTTGCATGTGAACTCAAGACACAGCTCATGAATACTGTTTACCAGAGGGTCGGAGTGCAGGATCGGACATACAAGCCGTCTATGAACCAGAAAGAGCTCCACAAAGTAAATGTCCAGCTACAGCCCTTCGTGAAATGTAGATACTCGTTGCCAAGGGTTGGACTTGGAACTGAGACCCAATTCTGTTGTTTCCAGAACCGACCAGATAGAAACATGTCGGCCTTACTGATTCCACTTCCAGTTTTTTTGCCTGCTCTTTTCTAATGTACAATCACACTGTTTAACTCTCAGATGCCTCTAGATGTAGTGTAGTGAGATTCAGGGGTAGGCAAAGTTTTTTCAGTTCACTTCTCTGCAGCAGAGGAGTTGAAAGTGCGGCTACATTCAGATAGTTGTTATTGCTATGTTGCTATGAGCCTCATCTACCTGGAAACTGCTGAACAGAGCACATAATCTACATCCTGAGCCTGACCGCATCATGTTGCAGCCTTATAGCCGCTCTCCCACGTAGTGTACAGTTATGTGACGCATGTTTTGGGGGCTGGAGTCATTTTTGAGTCATTGTTATCGTACAGGAATAAACACTACAGTATGACTGGTAGCATTTGGGAATTGCA
This sequence comes from Neoniphon sammara, assembly GCA_900302535.1. NCBI lineage: Eukaryota > Metazoa > Chordata > Actinopteri > Holocentriformes > Holocentridae > Neoniphon > Neoniphon sammara. The sequence continues at coordinate 11,112 of OMKZ01018441.1, read as the reverse complement.
GTAAAGGTCTATAAATGCAATAATGCAACCAATAAGAGAAGCATTACAGAATCGGATACGGAAGAGGAAATAGTTAAGGAGCTGACGTTGATGAAATCCTATCAATTTCAAGCTAACCAGACCTGAGGCGTTCCAGCCCTCTCATACCACTATAATTCCTGCCAGCCATCCCTGTGCTGAGTTTATAGCTGCCATAAAAGAAATACCACATCACCAGGGTAAGCACCTCACCTCTGCAAACAAGTGAACATGAAAGCCAGCAGAGGCTATCCTGAGCGAGCAGGAGAATGCCTTTCCTCTGTCAGATAGCTGCCTCTATATTTAACTATAGCTTGATGTAATTATCCCCTGTTTAGCTGAGCCCTCAGCTTGGCATTCTTCTGTTTCACTGAGCACACTCACCCCTGCCTAATGTCTGGCTTATCATAATTCACTCAGCTATATTTGCTACGCTCTGAGGATGCTCCCTAACCTCAGCATAAATATTAAAATAGAGTTATCTATTATTGCCTGACACCATAGATTGACTTCACTTAATGAATGGGTTCTCTGCTTCCTATTTCATATTAGGTCAGGTATTATTTTAGGGAGATGTGAGAAGTGGTTTGACCGAGTTTGATCCCTCTGTTCCAGGGACTACAATGAGAAAGACGAGATAAAAGGCCTGATCCAGGAGCAGCTCAACTCCTTGTCTAAGTGAGTTATAATTCCTCTGTCTTCTCATGGCATATTGGCTGCATAGCTCATATTTTTATTGTCAGTGACTTGTCCACATAAAAAGTAACAGCTTTAGTAGTTGGTGCATGTGTGGGAGCTATGTGTGTGTGTGTGTTTGTGTCTGTGCTGATGAATCTGTGCCAAGTGCCGTCGTGTTTATGCGCTCCAGGCCTCCAGACACTGTCCGGGGTCCTTTGTGCGTAGACAGCAGGCTGGAGGAGCATGTATTTTATCAACCGACAGATAAGAGGAATCTTCAGTATCAGCCACACTGGGCCCTACTGTGTGTGAGAAGTTTAATTGGCTCGTATTGTGTTCTGATTGTCTGTGTCTGATTGGCTCCCCAGCGATATGAAGTGCGTGCTGCAGGACCCTGAGCTCAGCCTGCTGCAGCGCTGCCTCTTGGTTTCACGGTGAGTTACGACTCAGCATGAGGTTACCACTGTTTACTCACTGCACCGACTTTACCGTCTTTGTGAGGAATTGGTTTGTTGTCACTCCCAAAGCTCTGCTACAGACACTGAGTGTCAGAAGGAAGTGCTTCCTGTGAAATGAATGAAAGCTGCACCTCTGCCTGTGTTGCCATGTTGTGTTGTGTTCGATAGAAATGCCCACGATCACAAATCGGCGGGATTCAATTCTCAGGAGCTGACACACTCATTTATCCTCATAAGCATGTAGTGCAAACAAATAATGAGAAATAAAGCCCATTTGTTGTTTTCTAGTGTATTGACTTGTGTTAAAATAACTAAATGGCAAGTAAATGGCAAGGTACATATTCTACAATGCTTAATCAAATAAAGGGCCTATACGATTTTAGAGAAAGAGACATTACTTCAAAAAGCAAATAACCTGCAACACTTGTCTGGCAGCTGTAGCTGGTTGCATCGTGGTTTGTTTCAGCCCAGCTTTTGCTTTTATTTATTTGCTTATGAAAAATGCCAAAGCTATTCTCCACATTCAACAACTCTCTCTGTGGAGCAACAAGATTTTATGTGTTAAATGAGCCGAAACCCTATATCGCTTACCATTTGGGGCTGCAAATAACGATTATTTTGTTATTAATTAATCTACAGTAAATAAAGAATTTAGTAAACACAGCTTTATCAGCATTATAGCTGTAAATAGCAATGTTGCAATTAATAAGCCATTGCTGAGTGTTTTTTCCCATGCAGTCAAGGTAGCTAGCTGGCTCTAGCACCATACTGTTTTTTTTGTTTTTTTTTAAACTTCCCATATTTTTGGCACTCAGTTTTTAGGAATCTCGTATTTGTGCATGGTTTGAGCCTGTCACAGTCAGGTATAAAATGAATTACACATTATGAGAAGAGCACAACACAGTTTAATGTAGGTAACTGTAAACAAAGGCAGGCAACAAAAAAGTACATCATCCCAATGGCAGCCATCATAAACTCGTGTCTGATAGTCCACTTGACATGTTCACCTTTACTAGCAACCTACTGTGTGTTTGTGTGAGTGTTTAGCTTACAAAGTGTGGATGTTCAAGTTCTCATTAACTGATGGTGAATGGAGTCTCAGTCCAGTAACTCATCAGTCTCTTATAGCTACTAGATGGGCCAAATAGATTGCTTTTCTGTACAGGGTTTCTCATTTTCACGTTGTTTAATTGTAGATCACAATTTACATTTCTCCAGCTGTTATTTGTGGAACATCAACAGTATTGATACTCCATAATAGCATTTTAATGTCCTTTAAAATGAATACTGTAGTTGAAAATAGTCAAGATGCTGATATAAGATTATAAGCAAAAAGAGCAGTAGGATGTTTTAAAATGATCCTGCCAAATAATTGGGATTATTTTAGCCGTAGCTGTGCAGTCCTGATTTTGTATCTCTGCAGAAAATGCATGACACGAGAGCCAGTGTCAGCAACTCAGATCTTGTCTCTGCTCCAGTTCTCATTTCCCTCGAGCGTCTTACAAACCTAGAACAGCCATTCCGAGCTGAAATGCGTTTTTTTTCCTCGTGTTTGCATCCCATTATTGAAACTGTGATTTACCTGGAAATTCTCAAGGTCCCTCTTTGCGCAGATGAACACTGTCACCTTGCGTTCGCAGAGAGCTCATGATCCTATAATGTCTCCACATCCAGCCATTCAAGTTTTCACCCCTTTTGTTAATGTGAAAAGGTAGCCTAGCAACAGTTATGTGTCTGCACAAATATGTTAAAAGGAGGCTGTGAGGAAAGTAAACGAAAAAAAGGATGATAGATGCAGAAGGGGTGGGGGGGCTTGCTGAAGGAGCAAGGCGTGGGCTGATAGATGTGGGAGCTGTGGTCATTAGTGAGCAGACTTCTTGGGGAACAGAGCAACATGATGATTCAGAGTGCAGGATTTGACTAACTACCCCAGAGAGAAAATGATCCCCTCCCAGCTGATGTGTCGTTGTGCTTGTGGCTAACCGCAGGCTGTTTGGAGACGAATCGGACCTTCAGTTCTGGACGGTGGCAGCCCATTACCTCCAGTCGTTCGCCCAGGCTCGCCAGCTGAGCGTGCCCGCTGCAGAGGGGCAGACCCAAAGTGAGGGAGCCCAGCCTTCAACCCAGAACCACCTGGACATCTGCCATGACACCCTGTGCGAGAGCTCCTACTTCCAGGTCAGCAGCACGAGAGAGAGCAAGTGTTTGTGTTTGCATCGTACTCTCTACAGCCAATGTAAAGAGCACGATAGTAGAGAGCAGCACATGGTGCCAGCAGCAGACTTTTAAAAGGCCCTTAAGACATACAGAGACAGCTATTAGTGTCCTCAAGCCTGAGCATGTGCAAACAAACATCATCCCTGGTCACACAACACACCACACACACACACACACACAGACATGTACACAGTAGATTACCGCAACCCCGTTCACACTTGGTTTCATCTCAGGTGATCCTTTCACCAAGTGGACAGCACTCAGTACAGTATCACTCTAACCACCTTCAGAAGTGATCAGATAGAGTGGACTGTCATCATGAAATTCAAATTTGAATGAAGTTTGGTTTTGCGGTGTTTTGGCGATGTCTTTGTCGAGCAATCAAAAGAACAGAGCGCTCGGGCACAGCTGCTTCGTTAATGGGCCAGAGATAAGAAACAGGATGGGTAGGGGGATATCGGGAAGATAGTGAAAGCACGGAATACAGAAGTGAGGAGAAAGAAGGGACGGGAGGGAGTTGGAGTAAAGGTACAGAGGAATCAAAGCAAGAGAGGGAAGGAAAGGAGTAATTCTGGCGGATGTGAGACCGATCACAAATCCGATCACGAGCGTCGTCTGGAGACACGCTCGAGACGTGATCTGTGTCGGCTGTCCACTTGCAATCGGATCACCTGAGACGGATGTTAAAACCAAGTCTGAACACAGACATTACCAATGCCAGTGTGTATCTCCTCTGTTCTCTTGCTAAGTCCAGGTCTTGAGGGAGCAGCTCACACAAAGCTTTGAGGTCAAACCTTTATTTCACTCCTCTGTTGTATTTTTTCTTCCTCCCAACATTTCCTCCCGATCTACAATGAGCCAAGACCCCATGAGGGTACGATAAAAAAATCCTTTTTGTTTGTTTAAGGGGTTTGTGGTTTGGTCATTGGCTGGATCGATACGCCTTGCTGATGGCATAGCTGAAACAGCAGGTCAGAGAGAGAGAGGCTGATAGAGTGCCAGGCCCTGATAAATAATGCAGCACCTTTTTTTCAGTTTTAATTATCAACTCGGCTCACTCTATATAGAGTGTCAGAAAAGTTTCATCAGAAGAAGCTCATTGATTGGTCCGCCTCTCTTGTGTCTGCCCGCATCACTCTGCTGGTTGGCATGGCAGCCAACCATGCAGCCAACTGAACAGACATCCGCCTGTTTGTTGCCTTGGTGACGGTAGAGGTTTTTAATCAAAGATCTGGTGTTTCTTTGTTTTGCTTTTTTGTTTCTTTTTTGTAGTCCTGATGAGCCCCACATTCTTTTGTGTGTCTGAATTTAATTTCCAGGCAGAAGTAGTTAAAAATGTCTGAAACTTTCTGAGTGTAATTGGAAAAAATGTGCCTAGTAATTAAAAAGTTCACCTTTTGTGTGCGTGAAGACAAGCGTTACCTGGTTTCTGATAAGACCAGGATGTATTTTTTGTGTGTTTTTTTTCACAAGGCTGCATCAATATACTTAAGCATGCAGAGGAATTAAAATATACTTGTTTTTGGATGGAACACAAATTGCAATTAATGAGAAATGTCAAGTGGCTTTTATTGAAAAGTCCAAAATAAACATCCAAGTTTTTTTTCTCTTTCCCTGAGTGATTTTAAGACTCTTTGATGAAGCATGCACCATTCTGTCGTCATGAAAGCTGTTCCCTGTTAATGAGGGGACACGCAGTGATCACAAAGTTAAGAGTTTCAAAGAGCTACCCAGATAGTCTGCAGCTGCATTTGGCTCCCTTTGTCATAAAAAAAGCAAAAACAGCAGCCTGACTATAATAACTAATATGCAAGACTTTAGTACAGAGCAGTTCTGAAGTTGCTAAACTCATTTGGTATCTCTGTGAGGATTTATGCCCACGGCTGTGACTCAGAGAATTCATCATCACAAAGTACAAAAAAAAAAAAAAGTAAATCTTTCTCTGTTAGATATAGATACACAAGTCGCACACGCACACAAACAAACGCACACATAAATAAAGTCTGTCTCTATCTCATTATCTTCAAGGCTGTTAACCATCACAATCTCTGTCACATTCTCTCTCTCTCTCTCTCTCCCTTGCATGCTTTCTCCCTGTCTTCTTATGATACTGATGAGAAAAGTCTACCAAGCTGATCCATAGACAGTGCAGTTTTTACATTTAATACTTGTCATTAGCTCCCTGATATCGCCATATTTTTTTTATTTAATCTTGTTTTTCTGTGTCAAAAACCTGATCTTCAATCAGGGAGCATCAAATGAAATCGTGCAGAGGAAGCCACCAAATGCCACGAGGGCCATGTGAGAGGCTCTGACACCAGAAACACTGCAGTAGATAACAACTCCTGAATATTTTAAAGACAGTATAATTACACTCTCCATCTTGGGTCTCTTTGTCTGTGTTTTAATTGTCCTGCATCCCTTTTTCTTCCCAGTCTCAGCACTCTTCTCACGTCCTTTTATTTCCATGTGCACGTTCTACTTCTTTGTCTCTTTCTTACACATTTAATTTTTGGTCTTGTTTTGAATTGAATTTGACTGTAAAGTGCTTTGTTATGAAAGGAAATAAACTTGACTCTTTCCCTTTATCGGGCCAACAGAAGTTCCAGTTGGATCGGGTTCACCTGCAGGAGGTGAAGCGCTCCAGTTATGAACACACGAAGAAGTGTGCTGACCAGCTCCTCCTGTTGGGTCAGGTAAGTAACTGCACTACACACACATCCTGTCAGGAGGCTGCAGGTATAGGCTGCATTCACATGGTATAGGAGAGACATCAGTTATGAGCTTTGACTTGAAAATGCTGTTCGTTTTCAGCTTCCTGATATGTGACATCATCAGCAAAGATATATTCATGTCAAATAAACTGTGTGCAGGTCCTTAAAAGTCTTAAAATGTCTTAAATTCAGTTATATAAATTTTAGGCCTTAAAAGTGATGAAATAGGCTTACATTTCAATTTGTGATGTATTAATTTTGACATAAATAATTTATCTAATTTCATTTTTCCCTTTATTTCCTTGTGTCAAAATGAGTCAAGAGTCAACAGAGTCTTGTGTTATAAAACTTTAAGCCTGTAAAGCCTAAAACGGCCTTTATACTCACCTGCTGCACTTAATTAATAACATTATTCTTACCTGTCATACTCACTGTAGGGAGACATCCAAGAAAATATGCATACTTACCTGTCCTTTTTTCTGTGGAATAAAAAAGTAATGGTTAGATTTATTACAGGAAACTGCTATAACAGTTCATAGGATCATCTAGTTAAAGTCACCTCTGCATTGACCAAATGTATAGTACTTACCTTTATACTTACACAGTGCATATTTGAATTAGAAAACGATTATTTGTTCAAAAATAAGTCTTAAATTTCATTAAAAATTAAGGCCTTAAGAAGCACTAAATTTAACTCTGATACCCATAGACACTCTGAATAAAACAAACAGGAGTTTTTGTGTTTGACTTTGCTGTGGTTGTTATACTGTAAAACATGACCTCAGATGTATGACTCAGTTGCATATGTTACTGGAAAAGCTGCTCAGGAACAGCAAAAGTCTGAACAAAACTGTAATCGTGTTGTCTTGACAACTTTCAGCAAGTTTGAGTGGGTGAACTCTTCCAAGTTTTTGGCTTTTAACCATCAAGTCGTTTTGACGATTATTCCCATATGACATGAATTCAGCGGTTCTTATAGGCCTGCATACACACACACATACACATATATGCACATCAGTCTAATCATCTCCCTCTCTTTCAGTCAAAGTTGTGTGACTGTCTAGCTCGCTCAATCTCACACACTCACTGTCCTCCGCTGTGCATTAATTGCATGTTGTGATAACCGTAAATGTGACACGTTGGCGTTGTGGAGGCTGATGGAGCAAGATGGGGGATGAGTGCTGATTCTGTCCGGCATCACAGCCTGTGGGGAACACAATTGCCCCTCGCCTCTTTCTCTTTCTCGGTCCTCGCTGTGATTTTCTCCCGTCTCAATGCCATCACTCCCTCTCTAATCACAGGCTGCAATCAGCAGGCTCACTGAGTTTAGAGCGAGTGGTTAGAGACTGGGTGTGTGAATGCCTGTGAAGTGCAGTCCTCTAATGGGCAGCCAGACAGAGGCCAGCCTGCCAGATCCCAGCGCGAACTTCGGCCTTCATCTGCAGCACACAGTCGTACCAGATGAAAAGCGAGATAATGACCATAGCGTCTCCATGCCTTTCACTCTGGTTCCCCTGTGTTCACCTGCCTGGATTCCTCATGTCTCGTTCCTCTTTACCTTAACTACTCTCTCTCTCTCTCTCTCTCTTTTTCTGGCTCTCAGACGGATCGTGCCGTGCAATTACTGTTGGAGACAAGTGCCGACAACCCCAGCTACTACTGTGATTCACTCAAGGCCTGCCTCGTGACGACCATTACCTCTTCAGGGCCTTCCCAGTCCACAATCAAACTGGTGGCCACCAATATGATCGCCAATGGCAAGCTAGCAGGTACGGATATGTCAGTTATACCTGCAGGTTTTGAAAAAGTCTGAAATATATTCAATTAGATTATCTTAACTCAAGGCCATAAAATCTCAAAAAACAATGAAATGGCATTTTGCAAGCACCTTGCTTTCTTAATTTGATGCATTTCCTGTTGAAACAGGTTGTTGTGGTGGGAAGAGACGCAAAGAGGCATTTTTCTGAAGTGTGAAACAATGGGAAATCAGTCAGGGAGAAAAATGCAGTTATATTTGATGGGAGGCGCGTGGTTTGAAAATATGAAGTTGAAATTGTTGAAATTTTTGTTCAGCATGAAGTCACAATTAATGCACTTTTTTCCAGGATGTAGAAGTAATATTTAAAATAAATAAATAAATAAATAAATACAAGTCGGGAGTTCATTGAAAATTAGCTAACAAGATGGAAAAGTCATTTTTCTTTTCACTGTGACTTAAAATGTAACATTTTTTGTAAAAAGCTACACAGATTTGTGCTTTCATATTTCACTTGCAAAATTGGTCTCATTTCATTTTTACTGGCACTAAAAACATCTTCAAAAGTTTTTGAAGTTGCAGACACCCTTGTGGTCAGTGGACTTGATTCAGGCGTAACAAGTGCTTTTTTTGCCAGAAACCTCACGGCGCAGAGGGCGACCCTTGGTAGTGATTAGCCCTCGGCCGTCCATCTAACATATGTTCACCCTCTCTCTCTCTGCCCCCTCCCTATCAGAGGGAGTGCAGCTGTTGTGTTTGATTGACAAGGCGGCGGATGCTTGCCGCTACTTGCAGACCTACGGGGAGTGGAACCGCGCCGCCTGGCTGGCCAAGGTAACTCAGCATGACAGCGTCCATCAGCAGGCAGCATCAGATACTGTGGAATGAGTCAGAACTAAAACTGTGTGTGTGTGTGTGTGGGCTGTGCATGCATGTGTACATGTGTGGTTGCATTTCTGTTATTCACAGTAGCTTCATGTTGCAGGGGAGAGGGTTTACACAAGTTTAGACCATTAAAACATGAACACAAATAACAAGACATCGCTCAGATAAACAGTCCAAATAAAAATGCAGCACAATATGTAACATCAGTAAGAAAACTGGGGCAGGCAGGATGATGGGTATGCCATTTTTATAAATTTGCTTTTATGTAATGTTCTTTTTTGATTGATTTTATCCCTCTTCTTCTCAGGGGGCATTAATTTTTCCTGCATTGCTTTCATAGCTCTTGCTGTCGATTTTGATCTTTTGTTTTGGTTTATGTTTCAAAAGCAATACGTTAAAAGCATTATTATGGTCATCTTCTTTTTCTTCTTTTTTTCCTCTTCATTATCTTTAATCTTACTCTTCTTTGTTCTTCCTTTTCTTCTTCTTGCTCTTCTCCCTCTTCTTTCATTAGTGATATTACTAACACATCTGATGCTTAGCTGCATAATTTTACACTCACCCCTGGAAGTGGCTCAGTATAAACCACGGTCTCATACTGTTTGCCTCTGCTCAGCCTCACTGAAGCAGCTGGAGGCTCAGTGCCTTGCTCAAGTGCCATGCTGGTATCTCTGTGTGTTTTCTAGGTGCGTCTGAACCCAGCAGAGAGCTCAGATGTACTGAAGCGCTGGGCGGAGCACCTGTGCTCACCTCAGGTCAACCAGAAGTCCAAGGCCATCCTAGTGCTGCTTTCTCTGGGCTGCTTTCACAAAGTGGGAGAGATGCTCCACAGGTAAGAGCTAACTTTCTCTCTCTGTCTGTTCCTCTAACTCTCTATCTCCATCTCTCTCTAACTTCCCACAAAGATCTGGAAAAGTATGAGAAATTATTTAGGATTTTTCCATGTCTTAAAAGTCTGAAACACCAAAAAAGTGTTTAAATTCACTATCACACTGCACATTGCCTGTCTCCACACACTGTGTGTTGGTATATAAATAAATAATGAGTGATAATTCTGCTTTGTCTGCTTGAAAGTACAGAATTTAAAAATGGAAAACAGAAACCTTTCAACTTTTTCCCAAAATAAATGATTTTTTTTTCTTCTTTTGTAGCTTTGACTCTTTCCTAGTGTATTTCATCAAAATTATTTGTCCTTTTCTTCTTCCTGACCTTCCCCTTCCTCGGCTCACCTCTCCCTTCATCCACAACAATAAAAGGTTGAGTCGTCTTCTTTTTTTTTCCTGAATGCAGTGAAGGACGCTTCACACGCTATATGATACAATCTGACCCAACATCTTTCGCTTCGGTATTGATCTGCTCCCTCAAGATTCGGTCTACCTGCCCTCCTCCTCGACAGCCTGTTTTCTTAAATGCCTCCAGCAGCAAAAGCTCTGGCAGTGAATTAGAGAGGCATTAAGATGGCAGGGTTGATATATACTTCAGGACCCCAGACATTAAGGCAGGGAAGATGCCCATTTCTGACAATAGCTTTCTCTTCCTCTCCCTCCGCCTCTGTTTTCCTTTGGCGCCCCTCCACCTGCTGAGCAGTATGAGGTACTTTGATCGCGCTGCGCTCTTCATCGAAGCCTGTCTGAAGTATGGGGTGATGGAGGCCAACGACTCTTCCAATATCCTTTTCAGAAACCAATTACTGGACCCCAAGGTGCATTCATAACCTTGACAATGCACCGCCGCTAACTCTGTCTATTTCTTACATGGAGCACATAGGAGAAAGAGAGCTTTTTCAGTGCAGGTGCAATTAAGCCGCCCCACAGAGCACACTGTGCTGCATTTCTCCTATTCCTAATAGCAGACCCCTGTTACAGAGCTAAGCTGTACTTGGGTCAAGATGGAAGACTTTCAAAATCCAAAACACTTCAGAAACACATCACACCTAACCACAAATTTTCTTGTTTTTTGCAAGGGACATGTCTCTTAGCTTCTTATCTGTGCTCACACTAGATGAATAGGAAAGCATAGGGTATCACATCCTGAGTTAATATAACACTGATGCCTCTTCTAATCACATCTGAGTTCTCATTGGCTATTGGTAAGCATTGGTATTAAAATCAGATCAATGTGCAAGGTGTTAAGCCCTCACAATAGCAGGACTGATGGTCTTTGGTGACCGTTGGTCCTGACAAAATGTTCAAGAAAGCCTTATTGCGCTGTTGTTTATGTTTCCTAAAGCATGAAAGCCTTTAGGTGAGGTTGTGCCAACGGTGTGTGATCCATTTGTCAAGTCTTATCCAGTACTTCTCCTTGACACGTGTTTGCACATAAACTCATTGGAGCTGCGTTTGTGGACTATGCGCGGCTGCTGCGTTCGCTGGGCCTGAGGGAGGGC
>OMKZ01018440.1:0-19814 GCA_900302535.1 Neoniphon sammara | reverse complement strand
TTTTTAGGATTTCTTCTGCTAAGGTAGGAGGTGACAACTTCCTGAGGTTGACTTTATTTTAGGTCCTAAAAAGGATATAATTTGAGGAAACTGTAAGAATGATAATTTACTTATGTCATATTTTTCTACAAATCATCCAATGTCATCCAATCCAAACCTTCATCTTTCAAGGCACTGAAATGTGAGGGCTTTTGTTATGTAGGAACTCCAGATTGTTCCAAATTGGGGTGTGTTTACAGGGGAAGGAGAAGAGTTTGCAATTTTGAGCGCTTTCCACCAGGTAGTAAGCATTGTTGCAAGAGCAATAGCCTTAAAGCACTGATGTGGCTTGATGGAAAAAATAAGGAAGGGTAAATCTGAGATTGGGATATCATTGCATTGCAATTACTAGAGTGCAATCCATTGATTAGGTTGTAGCCAGTGTTGGATACATTTCTTCTCAAACCCAATTTAATAGAGGATCCAGGACATGGAACTGCCTACCTTCACATGTTTTATGCTTAGCTCCACAGCCCTTCAAAAGAGCCATGAAATCAATTCTTTTGACTGAGCTGAATTTCCCTGATGGATTGCCTGTTTAAACTGACTGTATGTTATTGCAAGTGATGATGTGAATGTGAACAATACACAGATGTATCTTTGAATGTGCAGTTTAGGTTTTCGGAAAGAAATCTTTTGTCCTTTGTACTCAACACATTTCATTTTAACTTTATATGATCTTGATTAACCTTGGAGATTGCCACCTTTCAAGCCCACTGAGGTTTTTTTTCCTCCTTCATGTTTGTTTTCCTATATGTATTTTTACCTATCTATATGTGTTAGAAAAATGAAACGAAATGAGCTACTGCTAACCAGAAAATGTATGACTTTTGAATTATAGTGTCCTTATATATGAATGGCTCTTGTTCTGTTTTGACTGTCAATACTGACAGTTTCCATTTTCTCAAGTCCTTGAGGTCATGTATTCTACTAAAAACGGACTGAAGGAAGGAAGGAAATAAAGATGATGTGGAAGTACATAAAACACAATACATGCACGTACATGCGCAGGTGCACTGTACTCAGGACCACCCCACCCAAACAAGACCTGCACCCATGGCTGCTATCCTGCCAGTGTGATAAGGGACTCAGCCCTATACGACTAATGCACGTCATCATGCTCTCCCCTCTTCACATCCACACACTTTCTTTAACGTATTCAAAGTCCATGCTCGTTCGTGTCTCATATCTAAACCCAGGATGTGGCTGCATGTCCTAATATTTTAGATTTGGAAGTATCCCACTCTCAGCATCCCTTGTCACCAGAAGTTGGAGAGCGGGAAGAGCTGTCTACATTTTTTAACAGACAAGGGAGCTGACAGATAGCCTACTCAACAGTACCGCAAGCTAGCTTTTAGCAGAGTCCTCCTTCAGCAGCCATACAGTGCGGGGCACGTAGCTGTAGCTGACTCACGTAGCTAGCTAACGTTACTACAGTTGTTGTTGACTCAGCAGCTGCACCGACCTCATCCCCCTCGGAGTGCCGCTGATAAACGGGAGCAAATGAACGAGCTGGTGAAGTGTTTGCCCTCCCCGACTCTCTCAGGGATTTATCTGCCTGGACTGGACACCTATAGAGGCTGGCTCTTTAAATGGACCAACTACCTGAAGGGCTACCAGCGGCGATGGTTCGTCCTCAGCAACGGCCTCTTGTCCTATTACAGGTAACGTTAACTTTACAGTAGTACCGTTTGTCGTCATGGTTACCGTTTATTACTCGTTAATGGGTAGGTTTATCAAGATGTAAACCTTGACAGAAAACTTTCTGTTGATGAAATGTGTTTTCTCTCTCTCTCTCATTATGTCTATGCGTACGTTAGCTAAAAAGTCGCAAAATTAGGTAACTTATGCAGTTGTTTACTTCTTGGGCTCCCTCTCACGTTACATCAAAGCTTAATTTCATTCACACCCATCACTTTATCAAAGACGACATATTTTGGATAACGAGATTTCTCGCCTCCACATCCCTTGAGAATGAAGACAATTATGTCCTATGGGAAAGCATACTTCAATATAGTCCTAACGTCAATCAAACACAAAAAGAGAGACAACGTAAGACTACCTTTAAAGCCATAATAGCACAGCTTAAGTGTATCTTATATGTTTCTGCGAAGGACTATAATAGTATTGAGGTCAATTCTCCCCTTCTTTGTGTCCTGCAGGACTCAGGCAGAGATGGCACACACCTGCCGTGGGACCATTCCTTTGGCAACAGCACACATTGAGGTGGGTGACACCTGCCACCTGGTGCTGACCAGCGGTGGGCGGAGCTACCACCTGAAGGCCACCTCAGATGGGGAGTGTCAGCGCTGGGTGTCAGCCCTGCAACAGGCCAAGGCCAATGCCACCCAGCTGATGCATCACTCAGGTGTGACCCATTTGCTGAAAACAGTGCCTTGGAGTAGGCCCTTTCTTCCTCCAAAACTGCATTCACTTGTTAAGATTGCTTAAATGTTTTATTTTCACAGACAACTGATAACATTCACATTTATCACTGTGTTGCCTGTCTCCTTGAGATTTTTGTTCAGTTACATGGCTTGAAAGTGAATGTCTGTAATAACTTGTGTAGCACTTTCAGAAACACAGTTACAAAATAGCCTACTTTACAAAGCAAAAAACAAACAAACCAGAAAGCATAAAAGCTGGTGGGGTAAGGTAAATATAAAATCATAAAAAGGCTTCTGCACTAAAATAATAATTTAGTCAGGCAGTGTTAGTAGAGCACCGGCTCTGACTACAAAACAAGGTCTCGAGTCTAGTTCTTGGGACAACTAAAAATTGTTGGTTGGGGAGGTATGAAATGTAGGTTGGAGCTCTATCATGAATGCCCTTTAAAGGAAAACAAAGACATGTATGTTGGGTAAAATGCTCCTGTCAGTGCCTGTGACCAAGGCACTGGCTGTAAAACTGAAGCTGGTCCCTGGGCGTTGCACTGTGGCTGCCCATTTTACAGAGTATCTATTTGGGTTAAATACAGAAGACAAATTTCCCCACAGGGATCAATTAAGTTGTATAAACTTAATTTATCACATTTTAAAATCAATTCCAAACTTATCAGGGAGCCAGTGTAGCCAGACTAAAATAAGGGTAATGTGGTCATATTGTGTGAGAATTTAACACAGTACAGCACAGTAAAGTCACTACTTATGAGCATGCACCGCTCTTTCCTAAAGATAAAACTGCACAATTTTGTGATGTCACTGTGATGTAAAATCCAGCGCTGCTCTGTAAACAGTGAATGGAGCACTGACTAATTAGGACTCATGCAATTTTTCAACGAGTTCTTTCACCCAAATAAGATTTAAATTCTGGTTCATAACTGTTAGCATTGCTAAAACATGAATTTCATTTTGGTGTGACAACTCATCTGAGCTTGTTATGGCTAAACAAAGTCAGCACCCCATTCATTCCCTGTGGAGCAGCCACTGATTTTACATCCTGGTGGCATTCAAGTGTTGGGAAAAGATGTAACATATATACAAAAATGGGTGGCATTCCCCTTTAGTTTCTTTTCCTGATGTGGTCCTAATTAGCTTGAAATTCTTAAAACTGTTTGAATTTTGAATGTTTTAAACCCCATCCCTAATTAACGCACTAAACTAATCAATGCCACCCTAATTCGTGGTGCTGTATAAACCAGCACTGAATTCAAGAACAAATACAATCGTTAGTGCTGAATACAAGCTCATGCAGTCAAGAACTACAGCCTGAAAGCACGTTTGCACTTCTTCCATCTCCAAAGTGACTAGTGTTATGTTAAGTGCAGGCCACAAGAGGGTAGTGGTGTCCAAGCCATTCTGTTGGAGATGGCCAGTTGGGTCTTCTGTGTCTTATGTTTTTAATGCAAAATTTGCATCTAATACTGATGTTATTCAGTTCTAGGTCTATTCATTTACTTATTCTTTTAGTTAGCACTTTTAAAGCAAATATTTTTCTACCACATGCCCCTCAGCTTCATAACAGAATATAAAGTAATACAATATGAAATAATATAATGTAATATCAAATCATATATCATATCATATCATATCATATCATATCACGTTATGTAATATCATATAATATCATATCTAATTTCTTTGATATGGTTGTGTCCTTGTGAGTGGCTGTTATCGGCGGTGCCATCCAGCAGACATTTTCTCCCTCCCACTGTCTAGCCTTGTTTGCTCTTTGCGGTTATTTAAAAGATTCAGCCAGGAGCAAAGATGATGCGAGATGCGCAGTGGGTTGTTTCTCTCTCACTCACCCTCTCTCTCTCTCTCTCTCTCTCTCTTACAAACATGTGCATCCATACAATCCATGCATCCCCCCCCACACACACACACCTCCCACCCGCTCTGTCTCCCTCCCTCTTTCTTTCAGTATGACGACAGTAAGAGCTGAATGAAATGACCTTCCTTTAGACTCCTCCTCCTATTCTGGTAACAGGAGTGGTAGAGGGAGAGCAAGAGGGAAGAGATTATTTTTGAAAATATATCTCAGCACACATTCTGCGGACAATAGGGAGAGATGAGTGCAGCCTTTTTAATGAGTTTCACCTTGTAAGTAGCCTAACCTAATTATTGCCTGTAATTTTAATAGTAAGACAGAGTGAAATGAGCTTCAGTCGAGATGTGTGAGTGTGTGTGTGTGTGTGTATAGGTGTGTATGTGTATGTGTATGTGTATGTGAATGTGTGCGTGTGCATGCGTGCATCTGTGTGTGTTTGTGCAGTTAAATAACTTTGGCACTGACTTAAAGTGAGTACTCAGTACAAAGGTAGGTGTAGTAATGCTGATGGAATTTCTCTGGCATTCAGTTGCAGCAGATTTTTATCAATATTGGACCATAATTCACAAAGTGACTACAGAACAACAGGACAAAATGTGGTTTTAACACTTTTCACTTGCCTACTCTTTCATGGCAGTATTTTTTCTCATTTAGTTGAATGTGTCATATTTCTCTCTCTTGCCTCTGACTGATTTGAATTATCGTTTTTCTCTGAATTAAGAGAGTATAACCCAGTTACTAGAGGCATCCTTCATAAGAAGTTTGCATCTGCAGTATGCGAGTGAGCTTTCTGTAATTTTAAACTAAACATTATTTAAGCAGATGAACTCATTTAGAAGGTTTAGCGAGCCATGCTCTCTTGCTGAGGTTTCCCATAGTTCGGAAGTTTAGAGTACATGAATTGTAATATGGCTATAGATAGTGTGTTGATTGTTTTTGTAAGAGCAGCTTACTTATTTGACTGTTGTTATAGCTTGATTGTGTCATTAACTGTGTTTGATATATTAGCTTACGATATATCCATTTACAACATGGCTGTCTCCAATTTTCAGTCTCTTCCACACAGGCGTTCACAATTTTACTGATCTGTGTTTCTGAACATGTGCATTGCCCACACACAAATACGTGTGTGTATATGTGATGAGAATACAGATTATCACAGCAGGAGCCTTTTGCTGAGGGTTTATTCGCAGTGGCTGGGCACACTGATCGGCTAAACTGGATGGCAACAACAGCAGTCAAGTATATGTTGTAAGTTATCAGACATCTGTCCTACGCCCATTTCGCAAAAGTAGTGCAGGCACCACAACAGTTTGTCTACTCTCATATGCCGTAGAGTGGCATATTGGAAGACAAAACTTGAGTCTTCCTAGCAACTGGTTACCAGTCCATTTGAAGGTGAAAAGTGAACTAATGAGTGTGCGAGAATGAATCCAGATAAATTGCAAAGGGGAAGAAACAATTCAGCCAGTAAAGGCTGTGCTGAAACAAGCTCACTGAAAAAGTGAGTTTGGTTGCTACATCTGCATTGCCAAAGCATACTCTATTTTTTTTTTTTAATCTTTGATCCCCCACCCCCACCCCTTCTCTTTTCCATATTTCCTCTCTCACTGTCTCCATACTGGCTCCTTCTCCATCACCTGTGGGTGTGTTTCAGTGATTCAGGGATGAGTCACCAGTTTGTCTCAGATTCCCCCTTGTACTGTTTACAATGTAACTCATAAATACCCACACCATCTTGTCTATCCCCTGTTTCTGCATTATTCCACAATATGATGGGTCTGATGGTGGCATATGTGTGTCCTGTCATAGTGCTGCACTGTCCAGTAAATGTGTGTGATGGCAGCTGGACCCAGATCTCTAACACATAGTGTCATAATACCATGAACATTATCTATGAGTCAGGAGAGGTATCATTCTTTCTATGGTATATGGGTCATGAAACCATTATAGAAGCCTGAAGGAGTTTTCACTCTCTCATTTTTATCTTCTCCTCCTGAGACTTTACTAATCCAGATTGCCCTGATTGTTTTTATTTCCCTATTTTCTTCTGATACAGCACTGAAGTCTTCTCTCCCTGCTTTGGTGCTTAAAGGCAGTGCTGATTCTGGCCTAGATTCAGCCAACCTGCTTGGGAGTTTTCTGCTTATACACAAACAGACAAACTGTTTTATTGAAGCAGGCAACAAACAGGGATATGTGCTTTTGACCTAGAATTGCATGATTACATGGAGGCAGTTATTAGCATTTTAAAGCTGGATGGTTTATGTTGACATTTACAACTGCTTAGAGTCACAAATCAGTCATGACCTGAATTTGTACTATGACACTGAGTTTATGATTTTGTTTTTCAAATTACTGTCACCATTCCAGATGGCTTAAATGCCTAAGAGGTGTTTTTTACACTGTCCCTTTCCCCTGAGAGACTGTCTCAGAGACAATCTGTGTGCTTCAGCATCCCTCCCACACCCTCCTCTGTTAAGGCACCACAAGTTCATGTACTAATTTCTCTGAAGGAATATGTATTTTGTGGTGCCTGTCTGCAGGCTAGTCTTCTTGCCCTCCCTCTCAAATGCCTGAGACTGATGGTTCAGCTCAAGCCAACACTGGAGACAGAGAGGAGGAAAAGGGTAGTGCGTCATCTTTTTTTTCTCCCTCTGCTGCTAAAAATAGCATGCCCTCCCAATTGCACAGGCCGACGTTTCCAGGGCAACCATGTTCATTCACAGCTTTCTGCTAGTGTATGGGAGGGACTTGGGGAAAAGGGTGTGAAGAGTTATAATCTTGCTCCCTCCGTTCTGCACTGACACACTCTCAATTAATTTCAGTCTAAAATTAGATTATTTCAGCTATCTTTGCATCTTTCTGAATCAGTCTGACGAGACGCTAATTTCCCATCACCACCATAAACATCCATATGGTATGTTGGTTACATACCTGAAAAATAACTTGTGACTGAGTGACCTCTAGTGATATTGCGTAATGTTTCATTTATTCATGTGTGACTGAGTTAGTTGTAGAGAAGTGTGAAAATTCAATGTGATTAAGCACCATTTTTTTCCTTTGACTTTGTGAGAAGATGACTCAGGAGATGAGGGCCCTGTACCGCAGGAAGACCGTACCCTGACCCAAGGGGTGCTCAAGACTCTGGCCAGTAAACTGGATGACCTGAGCACCTGTAATGAGCTGATCGGCAAGCACGGCGCCGCCCTCCAGCGCTCCCTCAGTGAATTTGAGGATCTGCGCGGATCCACTGACAGCACAGACAAACTGAAGGCTGTTAATGAGCGTGCCACTCTGTTCCGCATCACCTCCAATGCTATGATCAATGTGAGTTTACATAATGTCAGCCGCTGTACTGCTGTGGTCAGTGCAACAATAATAACTGTAATAGGGAGACTGGTAACTGCAGTGATCACTTGTATGAGGGAATGTAGCTCATGGGCTCTGCGTGGAACTTCTGATCTTCACACCTCAGGCTTGTCGTGACTTTCTGGACATAGCAGAGACACACAGCCGGAGGTGGCAAAAAGCCCTGCAGTATGAGAGAGAACAGCGTCACCACTTGGAGGAGACCATTGAACAGCTAGCGAAACAGCACAACAGCCTAGAGAGAGCCTGGAGAGAGAATCCCAGCACGTTTACAGGTGAGACGCCTCTCTCTCCCTCTGTCTTTAATGTCGTAGCTTCTCAGAACTGAGTCTGATCTCAGAATGAGAACATGGCCCTCTTCTGGTCAGCAGTAGAGATACACTGTTTTGTGGCTCATTCTCCTAACTTTATAATGTCACAATTTACAGCACAGTTGTGTATAGCTGTAGTGTATAGACTTGTGTGTAACTGGAACACAAACACTAGACTAAAGCATTTGATTGTCCTGTGTTTATTACAATAGGTGTGGAGAGGACTCAGGAGGGAGACGCCAGTGATGAGAATGAGGACGCAGAGTTCTTCGATGCCATGGAGGAGTCCCCTGCGTTCATAACTGTGACTGCTAGTGACCACATACAGCATAAGTGAGGCCTCTACCTGTTACCCACAGAATTATCCAGGAGTCGAATTTTTGTTGACCCTGTAGTATTATTCCTGTGATACTGTAATTAAAGTCTGTTGCTTTCTCTCAGGCGCTCAGGGAGTAATCAGAGTATGATGAGTGGAGGAATGCCCAATGACTGGACCCACAATGAGAATGTAGGTCCTCGGCATGCTGATGTTGATCAAGTAAATTTAAACTTTTACTCACTTTTGTCTGCCAAGCTTCAACTATTAGGTGCATAATATTACAGCTTTTTGTAGCATTTTAGCTGTTACCTCCAAACACTCATTCCCAAACATACAAAAAAACGTATTAGTCTTTCTTACCCAGATTAACAACAATGAGCTTCTCCCTCTTGTTGTTTATTCCAGTTCTTTAAAAAAGCGTGCCTTTTTAACTGGTGTTTTATGTTGTTTTTTCAGGACTCCTCAGGCACAAACCATACGCAGCTACGAAGAACAAGACGCAGCCGCATTCCTGATAAACCTAATTACTCCCTCAACCTGTGGAGCATCATGAAGAACTGTATTGGCAAGGAGCTGTCCAAGATACCCATGCCTGTAAATGCAAAACTTCTTCTCTGGCTGTAATATAGTTTTGTGTGACATTTGAATTGTGAGCTAGATGAGTATCATAACTGTTCAATAAGTTGCACTGCTTACAACAGTCTTTCCTCACATCTTAAATGTTGTTTGCCTGCATGTGTGTTGTTCGTCTTTCTGTGTCTGATTGCAGGTAAACTTCAACGAGCCTCTGTCCATGCTGCAGCGTTTGACTGAGGATCTGGAGTACAGCGAGCTCCTGGACCGGGCAGCTCGCTGCGACTCATCCCTGGAGCAGATGTGTCTGGTAGCTGCCTTTTCTGTCTCCTCCTACTCCACCACGGTCCATCGCACTGCCAAACCCTTCAACCCCCTTCTCGGGGAAACCTACGAGCTGGACCGCTTGGAGGAGTACGGTTATCGCTCCATCTCTGAACAGGTGAGACATAAACACATCCTGACAGGCCTCCATGCATGGCCACTTGTTCACCCTCAGAAACACACTGACTTACACACTTGCATACAGACAAAAACACATAGTGAGGAACAAACACTCAGATATCAGTTGATCATAATGGACAGTTTCAGTATTGTGATATGAGACTGGATATTTTCTGGATTTCGGTTATCATAATTCAGATTCACGTTTAGATCCAGAAAACTTTATTGATCCCCACAGGGAAATTGCTTTGTTGCAGTTCCAGTTCCTCAACACACAGTTAGAAAGAGGGATAAAATACAAAAAAGGTAAAAAACTACAAAGGTAATTATAATAATAATAATAAAATGTGCAAATGCAAATGCAAATGTGCCAAGGGTAAATAAGAAAATTAAAATTATAAAAAGTAATGACAATAAATGCACAGTATAAAAAAATTATTATGATTATGATTCTGATATGGTGTAAATGCTGTCTTTTCTTGGTCTTAAAGGCTGAATTAGGGTAAAATTTTGTAATTTTCTGAACTTAATACACTGTTCTAACTGATCCAATGATTGCCTTTAGCAGCTTGGTCATCATATCCACATTAGTAATGACTGTTTCTCAAAAATTCCTTGCGTATAAAATAAATATGTTAAGACAGCATCAGTAGTTATCCCCAAAATATCACCATACCATCAATATTGAGTTATTTGGTCAAAAATATGAAAGTGTTGGATATGTTGGATGAAAAAATATGTTGGATTTTGTCAGTATGGCCCAGCCCTAGGGGACCATTCTTTGCATAAAAACAGACAACGACTGATGATAGTGCTTCTGCTGATGCCAACTCTCAGGTCAGTCATCACCCCCCGGCTGCTGCCCACCATGTGGCGTCAGAACGAGGATGGACCCTGTGGCAGGAGATCACTATTGACAGCAAGTTCCGTGGGAAATATATTTCTATTATGCCATTAGGTAAGAAACATTATCAGTCAGCAGTTTACCTTGATGCAGTTGATGCTGACAGCCAATCAATTACAATTACTAGTTACATGCAGGGCAGGAAGGATAGATTGTATAGATTATAAGCAGCCACAGGCAAAATTTACAAACGTCTGGCTGGTGGTTCATTTCCCACTACAAGAAACACAGAACTTACTGAGACTGTGATGGAAACATACAAGGCTTGCTATGTATTACAAGGTTTACAAAATTATCTTTGCAAAAGATAATTTTGTGTGCAAAATATCTGTAAGTGAACAGAGCTATATTGTTTTCCACTTTTTTGAAAAATGTATGTCGTCATTTTCTTCGCTGTAGGATACATTCACCTGCAGTTCCACTCCAGTGGAAACCACTACGTGTGGAGCAAAGTCACCTCGACGGTGCACAACATTATTGTTGGGAAACTGTGGATTGATCAGGTGAGCTCCTCTCATGGCAGCATGTGTGAGGAGGGTCTGTTCCTGATGTACGTGTCTGTTCAGAGGGAAGTTGACTCTCTCTGATGGCTCAGGTGCTACATTGCTCCAATTAAATACAAAAAATGATAAATGTTTGGTTACATGGATTACATTACATTGCATCAGTCTTACTAAGCATGAAGTTAGATTTTTCTGTCTGCTGTAAAGTGTGTGTGTGTGAGTACATGTTTGTGTTTAGACTATTTATATATGCAAAATAACAAAACACTGTATGAAGATGGAAAAGAAAAAGAAATTTGGCACATACAGGGCTCATAAAAACTGCTCACATCATAAAAATCAGAACACAAAATGAAGTCACGTTAAGTAAATATGTATGTGAATTAAACAACAAACTAAATGAATCTTTAATTTGGAGAGATGTTAAAACAACACCAAAGAATCAGACTGGACAAAGCAAATCAAATTATTATTTAGTGGAAGAGTGTGTGTGTGTAAGAGCAAGGGAGAGCCTGTGTTTTTGTTCCTGTGTGTATGTGCATGCATATGCACAAATACACGTGCATGTTTTCAAAATGAGAAAGAGAGAAAGAAGCAGAGAGAGAATATGCGTGTTGTTTTACTACGAAAATGCACTTTGGTTCATCATTCGGCATTTTTTCTGTTTGTCTTGTCTCTTCCCTCTCTTTTGTTGTTTGTAGTCTGGGGACATTGAAATTATCAACTACACAACCAAGGACACCTGCCACCTCAAGTTCTCCCCCTATAGCTATTTCTCCAGAGAAGTCCCACGTAAAGTAAGTCTGTTGTACCTTTTCATTCTGCAATGTGACTGTGTGGGGAGGGAGAGCAGCTAGCATCTCTGCAGGCTGTGTTTATCATATAAGTTCAGTTTTATCTGGAGGTCAGGAATTATTTCGCCCTGATTACCAAGTATTCCAACAACTCCACACCATGGCCAACAAGTTACTGAGATAGGTTGCATGTTATTGTCACAAGTGGCATGAAATGTCAATTGACTGGAAAACATAGATGTAACAACCCTTGCATCTCACCTCTTGCCTAAATCCTGTCCTTAATCTTCTATCATAATTTGTACTCTCCATGCTTAATTTTTAAGTTTTCACTTTTAAGGAATGTCTCATACCTGTTGAATTTCTTGAAATATTTATGTTGTAATATCAGTATCCATGAATGTTAATCATATTGTACTATCTCTCTATCCGATGACGTGTTGTAAAATCTTGTCAACTTTTTTACATATCCTAGGAAGATTATATAATGATGGCAGAGTCGTCAGCCAATGGGGAATCTAATGAAGAACAGAGTCACTTAATAGAATAATCAGTAATCAAGGAGCAAATTCTTTAAACATTTGCTATATTGTCAACATGTGTTTGTTTGTTGGAAGGAGTCCAACAAGCAGTGTTGATCAAGGTTGTTGAGGTTGCACATACAATCAAAATATGGAGGATCAGTCCAAATTTAAATGAAAAATATTGTAAGATAATATACAGCTGTGAATGTGTCAGTGCCCAGCTTCTGGGACGTACAGGTAACTTGTCTGTTCCTGTCCGCCGTCTTCTCTGGTGTCTGTAGGTTGCAGGTGTGGTCGAGGACCGAGAGGGCACAGCCCATTATATCCTGTCAGGAACCTGGGACGACAAGATGGAGAGTGCCAAAATAGTGGACAGCAGCCAAGGATGTGGAGGGTCTGAAGGAAAACAAAAGACGGTTTATCAGACTCTCCCACCCAAACTGTTGTGGAAGAAATATCCTCTCCCGTAAGTTCACCTTATATACTGCATTTTCCAACTCTTCTTAAAGACTGCATGTGGCATTTCAACCTGTCCCTCTCTCTGATCAGTGTTTATCTTCTGTAATATCACTCTCTCCACTCCTAGTCCTCCTCCTCTGTTTGACCTCTGTCTTGACACCAGTTTATTCATCTATGTCAAAGTGCTGCAGCAGACACTCAGTAGGTGTCTGTGGTTCCTGTGTAGCCTGCAGATGTGGCTGCTAAAATGTATCTGCACGTAAGGTGATTGGTCTGCTTGGCTGCTTTATGCATATTCCACCTTGTTTGTAGTTGATTTGCACTTTTAGTGAAGATAACATGGTGCCAGCTGATGAAAGACAAGCAGAGTACATTTGCAAATATCCTCATTTTCACAAGACCTCATCCTCAAGTTACTAAGACCGCCAGATGTCACTAAATTTATGGTGAGAAACATCTCAAAACATCGGTTTGGACACCACCAGTGTTTCCAGAAGTGGACTGCGAGAGAATGAGAGACTGTCATTGGCGTTTTATCTATGCGTTGTGCACTGCCTAATGTTCTGTGCTTTGTCAATAAAGCTTGACACTGCCACCATAGAAAACTACAGCACAGACATGCCAACTCTAACACAACGAACTGTGAGTCAGCTCTTAACATATTGTTTGCCTTCTGTCTTTCGTTATTCAGAGATAATGCAGAGAACATGCACTTTTTCTCCTCCCTGGCTCTGACCCTGAATGAGCCAGAAGAGGGCGTGGCCCCCACTGACAGTCGTCTGAGGCCGGACCAGCGGCTGATGGAAGCAGGTTTATGGGACGAAGCAAACGCCCAGAAGCAGCGTCTAGAAGAGCGACAGAGGCTGGAGAGGAAAAGGAGGGAGGCACAAGCCAATCAGGCCCTAGAGGAAGGTAGAGATTGATAGAGATTAAACTATAAGACAAAAAAGACTTTGTGATGCTTTGGAAATATTTTTAAGGTGTGTGTTTGGAGACATGTGACTCTGCATCATCCCTCAGGTCAGGACATTGAGGGTTACCAGCCACTGTGGTTTGAGAAGAGGACAGATGATGCAACAGGGGAGAGCACCTACGTCTACAGGGGTGGTTACTGGGAGGCCAAAGAGAGGCAGGACTGGAGCCAGTGCCCTGAGATCTTCTAGGGTTCCTCCCCTTGGACGGTGACATCAGCAAGCACAGAGGTTCCTCATGCTGCACACAATAAAAATTATGAACATTTCTTTGTGTTTGTATGTGTGTGTATGTGTGTGCGAATGCATGTGCATGTGTGTGAGCCATCTACTGAAAATAGTTCTTACTTTCAAAAGTTCAAGGACTTAGAATACAAGCTCTTGCTTCCATTAGCTAACTATATTTCTGGTCAAACTAGCTCTACTATGTGTTTTTACAATGCATGGCCTCACTTTGTTAGTGTTTGTTATGTGTACACTCACCCAATGCTATAGAGAGACGTATTTATGAGAGGTGTGTGTGTGTGTGTGTGTGTGTGTGTGTGTGTGTGCGTGTGTGTAAGAAAAAATTACAGAAAAATAGACCTTTTTCACAGCAGACATTTTGACATGAATAGCAGGGTAAACACAGGTGTTACTAATAACATTAATTATGGTTTAACAGAGACGAGCCCTGCTATTGTACATGTTGGCTGTCTGGAAAGACTCTGGTGCATTGAAATGGAAATGGAGCCTTAATTAATGTTATCAGCAACACTTTGCAGTGTTTACCCTGCTATTTCATGTCAAAATAGCTGCTGCTGCTGCAAAAAAGATCTATTATTTCTGCACTGAAATAGACTTGTTTCATGGGGTGTGTATGATAACCCGGGGAGGTGAGGAGGGCAGGAATGTTGTTTTTTGGTACAAGCATAGGATGTCCTTCTTCTTTAACAGCTGGAACGACGTGTTCCTCCTGCTTGAGTCTCACCAAGAAACCAGATTGTGAAATGACTGTAGCAGGACAAAAACAATGTTCTGCTGTATGTTAAAAGGCTTTTCACAGTAGAGCTTAATTTACTGAAACTCTACTCTGTCTTGAATCCCGGGGGATTTTCATATTCTATTTCTTAAAATCAAAACAAACTGTATCTTTAAGGATTTACAATAATCCACTCTAACTATCCTTTTAAGAGCAACTACTAGACCAATAAAATCCAGAGTGGTTGTAATTCCCTTTGGATATATAAATCACTGAGCACACCATGCTATTGTACAGAGAACAAACAGTGCTTTCTACATGATCTACGTGTACAGATGCACAAAATATTTTGAGTTTGCCCCATAACATTCTAACTAGCTATTTTGCTTTCCTAACCTTGGGTATTTCCTTAAAGGGAGTTAATATTTAGAGCTTGACAGCAATATTTTCAGCACAACCATGTCCTGTGATACTTGTCAGACATCGCACTTATTTTTAGGCTGACATACATTTCAAGTGAATAATGAAATTTTGGGCATAAAACAATGTTACATTGCTCTTAGTATTTAGCAGGATTGAATCCTACACAAAACATTCCCCCCTTTTTAAAACTCTGTCAATTTATTTGGAAGTCTCAGCAATAACAACACAACAGCACAATCACTTGAGATATCCCAAGGAAATACTCCCAGGGTTCTTAATGCACAAGGAAATACTTGCTAAGATGTTTTATTTAGCACAAAATATATAAAATATATATTGTTTCTATAACAGCATACCCTTAGCTGCAAGATAGCTGGGATGTAAAGAAAGCAGTCAATGATAACCATTAAGGAAAGGCTTAGCAATACACCTTGCTAAGGTTTTTGTATGCCACCAAGCACTGATGTACATTAGTCATAACATAGGCCTAGATTCCCATATAGAAAATTAATAACCTGCTCCTTATACTTTTCAGCTTACTGTGAATTTTACTGGCCATGAAACACACATGTGACTGCCTGGTTTTGTAAAAGACACATTTTGTTTTGGCCTGTATATAGCAAAAGTATAATAGACATAGAATTACCTCATCTATGATCACTGGAAGAAGATATTATTTTCAGATGACTTGAACATTCATATTCACTAGTTGTGTGTGCATAATCTTAATGGAGTCAAGATTGTATACCATTTATGAAATGTTGGGAAATGAAATTATAATATGAAATTCTAAAATATATAATGGTGGTGATGCAGTTAAGGTGTTGTTCAAACAATGGACATCTTTATGTTTACCTGCTGGTAATAAAACATGCTACATAAACTCAGTTTTAATGGCAACATATAGCTATGCATGGATTTAGAGTGCTTAAGCACTGCTCTAGTGAAAAGCCTCCTCACCTAGCTAATTGTAAACTCTCACTGAACATGATGTGAACTCACCTTTTGTGCCCAATGACCTCGAAAATATAAAATTTTTGAGCTCAAATAAAAACGTGAAACTCTCACTGTGCACTTCTTGACAATCACACCCATATTTTAACAGGTTTTAACTCAGGAGGGATAAATATTAGAAGACCTCTGGAAAAAGTGTCTTGAGTGATGATGATTTAAGGCCAACCGTAAATTTCCCATGACAGAGGTTCTGTGCTGGGCTGAGGATGAATATCAGCCAGCAGTCTTGTGTGTACTGGAAATTTCTCATCTGGACCAGCAATATATTAAAGGTTTATTAACACAGGTTTAAGCCTCTGATTCCAGATGTTGACTTTATCTCAATTACAAGACATACAGACAGCATATTTAGTTAAAGTTTACTCTGCCTCTGCTAGATCATATTTATCAATAAAAGTGCTATTAGTTTTCTATTATTATCAAGACATGGGTAGAATAAATCATGTTTATCTTGAACAAATATAAGTGAAACAAAGTTTTCATCACTACTTCTGTTCATTACTTTGAACTGAACAAATTGAAAGGGCATTTTATATACAGTATTTTATGGAAATTATAAATGAGCCCCATTGAATACAAATTCATGCCGGTCTGTGGGACACTTACTATGTATGTGTTGCAAATGATGCATGTGTACTGTGTCTTTCTGGCTTGTCCTGGAGCTGGCTGAGGGTCAGTCTCATTCTCTGCCTCAAACTCTCTGTCAGACTCTCCGAATGAGACATGAGACAAAATTCTTCATCTTCTTAAGTGGAAGATGTTCCTTCCACATGTTTCCCTCTCTTCTGTAATGATTTCTAAGGCCCTCTGATACACTGATAGATTGTGGTAAGGAGCCAGACTGTGATGCAGAGCCGTTTATATGTTGTGTCCCTCCCCCAATGTGCAGCTAGGGTATAATGTGAGAAAATATAGATTTTTTATTTATTTATTTTATTTTTTTTTTTTAACACTTCAATCATCCTTGGGTCCAGTGGACCTGAACACCACTCATGTAATATAAATGTGTACGGGGGTGAACAGTTTTACTATCAATGAAACTGTTCTTTTACATGTTTTCATTATGTTCTTCATAAAATGAGCCAAGGCCAATGAGTCTCAGGTTAAAAAAAATAACAACTCATTTATCTTTTCTCTTTTAGTAAACATTGAAAACAGGTCCCACAGACCCAAACACCACACCAGGGTTAAATGTGTATTGTCTAAAGCAGAGATGTGGAACCAGGTGCCATGGAGTGCCAAGAGTCTGCAGGTTTTCATTCTAACCAAAACTGAGCACAGGTGATTTCACTGACCAGCTCACCTTCAGCCACAGAAGGGGAACTGTATATTTTTTTGGTTGTATAGCCTATTCTAAGGGTTACCCAGCCTAAATTTCATTTGCAACCTATAACTTATTGCATGGAAGATGCATAGAGTAATGCCAGTGCTGTTTTGTCACCAGTTTCTGAATACGATGATACAAACCCAACTCATGATTTTCATTGGATTGTTCTCCTGCTACAGCACTCAAAACAGAGTTGCATTCAGGTTGCACCATGCAAAGCCAGCTTTAAATGAGTGACATTGCCCTTTAAATAAACTACCCGACGACACTAGAGCGCGTCCGCCTCTGCTCGGCTGAATGTGCACAGTAACCGCCGAGGATGCTGGGATGCTGTCAAACCAAAGGTACGCGGACAAAAAGGTAAAGTAGAAACGCTAATGAGAAAAATTGTGCTGCGGTTGTGTAACGTCAACGTTAGAAATGAATTTCGCGTATTTCGATACCAGCAGCTCGTTCGCCTTGTCTTACGGTTAACATAACCTAGCTACCGTTTGTAGCCCTTCACAGTAGGGAGGTTGGCTAGCTAGCTGGCGTGATTTTTAGCTTGTCAACACAAACCAAAGCCAGGGACATTCAGCTGCCGGTGTCAAGTGACAGCTCTCGCCACGGCTGAAGTTATTGTTAGCTAACCCGCCTTTATAGTTCATCAGATAACGACCGGGGTGATATCTTATCTTCCCCCGGCTACTGAATTATTTTGGCTTGAATAAACGTTAATTCAAAGCGGCGCGTCATTATTATAGACGTGCGTGGTGTGTAATAACGCACCACGCGTATTCTGTTGTTTTTCCATGAACACCACAGTTTTTCATTCAGTCTGAGCTGGGTTTTCTAGTGGCAAGGGAATTATAAGATCACGAAGTCAGCATCTGTTTAAAAACAACAAAAAGAAACATGTACACAAGGCACTACTCTCGAAGTGCGGGCCTTGTTTTGAACCACGCTGTGTGATGTTTATAAGATTAGGTTACAGGCAGATCGCTGGGTTCTCCCATGTTGTGTGTACTGCACTGCTGCTGGCTGACTTCTCGCAAGCCTTTTTTGCATGAAGCCGAGTCGTCATCCTCAGTTCATGTCTGCATTTTAAGGTAGTAACCAATCACACCAGTCCCCGTTGAGGAGAAGGCGCGTCCACTGCTCTCCAGCCCGCCCTGAGCCTCTACGCTCCCTCTGTGCCTTCCTGGTCTGGCATCTGTCATTTTGCCTGTGTTACACAACCAGTTCTAAATGCAAAATAGAAGCACGTGTCAATAGGCGGATCAGAAAAAAACATTTAGGTTTGGTAGACAACAGAGACCGGTGACATCACCGAGCGGAAAGGCAGTGAGTGTCGCAGGTTTTATTTTCGTTTTTTTAACTTCGGTCGTTTGATCATGTTGCCATCCCGGACCGGGTCTGTTTGCGTTTGGAGATGAGCGTACGGTTGCGGTGCCAAGTCAGTATGTGCTTGCCTTACAGAGGGGAGAATGATCCGAACATGATCAGCGCCGATGGCTTCTCAAAATGCGAGGCGACTCGGCGAGAGACGGGCAGGAGGCCACCTGCAGAAATGCTTCATCTTCTTTCCGCTGTCATTGTGTGGCTGGTGACGGGCACAACCATCTCCAGCCTCAACAAATGGATATTTGCTGTGTACAACTTCAGGTACCCTTTACTGTTATCAGCCCTGCACATGCTGACAGCCATTGTTGTGGACTATGGGCTGATCAAACTGAGAGTGATCCGGCACAGAGGAGCCGGGGAGCAGGACCTGACCCCCAGTGCGAAATGTAAGGTATTCCTGCTGAGTTTGACCTTTTGTGCCAGTATCGCCTTTGGCAACATGGGTCTGAACTATGTCCAGCTGTCATTTGCACAAATGATCTACACCACCACCCCACTCTTTACTCTGGCCATCTCTACACTGATCCTGGGCAAGCAGCATCATATCCTGAAATACACAGCCATGATGCCCATCTGCCTGGGAGCCTCCTTCAGCATCATGGGCGAGGTCCAGTTTGATCAGACGGGCTGCTTCTTTGTATTCGCAGCGACTATGTTGAGGGGTGTCAAGACCATTCAGCAGAGTAAGTACAACTGTGTTTTTATGTCTCAGTTTAGTATCCTTTTTATCCCTGGTTGTCACCCCAGGCTGTTGTTATTGATGTTTTGTTTTGAAGCATAAAACTGTTGTAGCTTTTGTAGATAATCACTGAAATCCTTGCTGCCCGGTGTAAATGGAAAATTTGTCTCATGCCACTGACATCAGATGTTATAGTGTTTCCCTTCTACACCGCAGCCGTCTGCAGTCCTGAAACTTTTTAGTGACTCAGTGATTGACTCAGTCCAGTAACACACCCATATCTTAAAGAGGAATTTTCTTGTTTCCACATGCTATAAATACCAGTAACGGTGTATAGCTTAGCATGGGCAGGGTTTCTACACACCCTGGAAAACCAAGGATTATTTTTGCTCTAATGCACCATTCTTCAAAATTGAGAAAGTGAACATATGCATTTTTTTATGAACATTTAGGGAATGCCTTTGTGGAGCATTTGGAAATGTAAATGATCTGAAGTGGTGGCCAATACATGTAATTTAACTCATAACATCAAGTATCTTTTAAGA
>OMKZ01018437.1:0-20005 GCA_900302535.1 Neoniphon sammara | reverse complement strand
AACACCTTTGTTTTTTGAATAATTTATGACCTCTAAAAGATAACCTCAAGTGGGCAAGTGTGGAGGTAATGTCTAACCACAGGACTGCACTGTATCTGTTCTCCCTCTCCTCGGTCTTATGTTTATCGTCGTTTTTTGTGCTGAAAGCTGTAGGCTACATCAGCTGCATTACTTATCAAATGTTCGTGCCATTGCTGGTAATTTCCCTTATGGTGTTAGCTTGCATTGTGCTTGGCAAAACCTCTCCCTGCCTCCAATGCTGAGTTCCAATTCCTAAATCCCTCAACAAAGAAAAAACACATCATAACTGGCAGAGCATCCCAAATACTCAGCAGTGGAAAAACAGAAAGCTGAACCTCTTCATATAGTGTACTTCAGCCACTGGTACTTTCTGAACTCTTATTTGTTGCAGCTTCTCTGTTTACCTTCAAATAAAGTATCTGGACAGCCTTCTGCTTCTTTTTGAATGGGACTCCTCCTCGTGTAACTGACACCTGCAGGTCTGTCTCTTAGAATAATAAAATCTGTGTTTTTTTTATTAAGAATTCAGTCCAGGTCACTATTTACTTTTATTATAAAACAATTTGAACATGCAGTTAATTTGGATTTGCTGTTTCATACAGTACTCTATACCAACAAAGAAAAAGTTTTTTTTGGAAATTTATGCAAAGTTCTAAAATCCAAATGACAGAAATATATGCATCAGTTTTGCCAGTTTCACATGGGCTACACTGCATAACTGGTGAATATTTGTTCAACATTACCAATAATTTGTCACCATCACTCTTCATCACTAAGTTGTCAGCAAAGATTGTGTACAGTTTTGTCATTTTGAAATAATTTCCTAATTAAAGCTCTAGCTCTTTTCTTGTGCTACATTAGTTTTAGTTTAGTTTTAGAATGTTGCACTGATTACTTTGTATAGGTTTGAGACAGTATAGCCGAAATATTTCCATTTCACAATTAAAACAAAAAATGAAAAAAGTCCAGAGGGTTATTTTTAGGACACGATACAAAACTTATCTGCACTGGAAAGTTAAATGTGTGAAATTGTGGTGCACAGACCACTCCTGACTAGGATTACCATGGTATGAAAACTGTTATCATACCATGTAGATTTGCTTGTCTATGATGTTGAATTCTATTGTATTAGAGTTATTTTTAAAAACGTGGTTTCAAGTTGTTTGAGAGGCTGAAACATAAGAAGCTTCATTTCGTAAAATGGAATTTAAACCATATTTTTATGAGCTTTTAACCAATTAAATGCTATTTGTATTTGTTCTGATGCCACTAAATATTCAGCTAGTACATTGTACTTACTTCCACTAGTTCTACATTTGACATTTTAATCCTCATTACAATTTAATCTTTCTGCTCTTTACTCCTTGCCTCACACTGATGAGTCACTGCAGCAGCACCACCATGCAAATCTGTAGAATATTTTAATGGAAGATGCAAAACATATGTAAATCATAATAACAAATACACATCAAGGAAAAAGACATCTTTTCAGTCTTGCCTACTCTAGCCTACCTGTTACACTTGCACTGCAAACACTGGGATCCGTCTTTTTAGAGAGAGAAATCCTTCTCCGCTTTATGACCTAGAAATGTCAAGTGTAATTAGTTGCAATGTGTTGTACTGTTGGCAAACTGTTTGCTTTAATAAAAGAATAATGTGGTTAGCAAGCTAGCTTTAGCAAGATCAAAGAGGATTTTTTTTCACAGTTTGCTGGCCACAAAGCACAATATAATCACAGGAAAGTCTGTCAGCCTGAGCTAACTTTAGCCAGTGGCAACAACTTCTCAGACTAGTCCACATAACCAGCAGTCTAGTGAAATAAATTCTACCAAAGCTTAACTTCTCTCATTTACAGTTACACTTACATTGACATTAATCTCTACTACTCTCTCTCTCTGCCTGTCAAACTCTTTTTGGGGGTGCACTTCTGCTTCATTTGAGAGTGATAGTGGAGATAGACATGAAGGACAGGGGAGAGAGAGATGGGGGATGACATGCAGTAAGGGCCACAGACAGAATCGAACCCAGGCTGCTGTGGTAACAATATGTGGTATGTGCTATGGGGCGCCCCACCTGTCAAACTCTTCTGACAGTCAGCAGGAGTCGACCTGCTCCAAAGATCTTATACCAGCAGAGTAAAGATGTGACAAGTTTCCTAATGAGGCTGATTATGGATTAAGAGTTTATTTTCATGTGCAGACCAGAGAAATCTTTTTTTTTTAAGTTGGCAAAATTAAGGGCCAAAAGGGTCCTCAGCCTCACACTCAATATCTCAATCCCTGCTAGGTCAAATTATATGAACCTTTGCGGAAGGCGTTTTTACATTAATATCCAACATCTACATAATAAAAGTGACTGGCCCACCACAGTGCCACCAACAGGACAAAAAGCCCTAGAGATTAAAGCAGCCATGTCTCAGACATGATGTACCTTGAGGGAGACAATGTTTTTTTTCACTGCTGGCTTTTTCTCCTCCACAATTAACAATTGAAGGTCAGGGAAGGGATGAGGGATGGGGCTCCGTCTGTCCGTCTATTCATCACGTGCGATTTCTGAGCCTCTGCTGACATGTTTTGAATGAAACCTGTGGGAATGATGGATTTTGACACTGGGGTTCGACAGTTTGAATATAAACCTGATTGGCCCACCGCAGTGCCACCAACAGGCCAACAGAGCAATAAGCGTCACGCTCAAGATCTCAGGCAGCACTGGGTCAAATTTGATGAACTTATGGTGATTGATGTCTTTTTACAAGAATAGAGTGAGTGACAGTAGTCCAAGGATGCAGATATAAATGCATTAATAACTTTGAGGTCTTCCAGGTCTGATAGGTTCAATCTATCAGATCAGATTATGAACCAATTAAAGAGCAGTATCTGAAACACCACTCTGAGCTCTTTGGGCAGTTTAATAGAATATCACGATTTATCACATCAAATGCTCTGCTGAGTTCTGAAAGAACTGAAATTAAGTATTTCCCCTCATCTCATCTGCTGCCAAAAGCCAGTCATAGAAGAAGTGGTGTTTCTATACCAAGCAGAGACTGAAAACCAAGCAGATTTTTTTTTTTATTTTACACATATAACATATCAAATGATGGAACACATTTTTAAAAAGCTTTTATAAGAAATATACTTTGGACAGATCTGTAGTTAACACGCTGTGCAGGGATTGTGAGAGCAGGTTTTTCAAGCAGTTTGATACAGTTTACTGAACTAAATATTACCCTAAATTGTGACATTTTTTGCAACAAAACCAGCTATTTTGCTATTTAACTCTTCTGGTAAACATTATTATTATTATTGTTATAATTATTATTATTATTAGTAATAGTAGTAGTAGTTGTAGTTGTGGTATTGTTGTTCTTATTGTTACAAAGGATAGGGAAAGCCCTTTGAGAGCTTGGTTGCAGAGCTTGATTTAAAAACACATGAGCAGATACGGGAACAGGGTTTCATAGGCATCTGCTACATTAAGACAATGGCCTCGTAATCAGATATGTAGTTATCAATTACTTTAACAGATTCAGCAGTCATGCTGGAGGACAGCACAAGGTCAAGAGTGTGTCCTTTTGAGTGTGCGGGCTCCTTAACAGATTGGATAAGGCTCAAAGTGTCAGTGAGATTAATAAAATCAGTGGAGAGTATGTTAGATGGTTAGATGGGCGACACACATGGATATTGAATTCCCCAAGTGTGTGTGCAATTCCATATTTGCTCCAAGACTGACGGGCTCATTGTATCACTGCTTTTATCATTATAATTTGATATAAGATTTCCATAAAACTTATCACCTAATGCTGCATTCAGAAAATAAACACAAAAAAGGCTATAGTGAAGACACTGATATTGACAACTTCTGCACCACTGATTTTGGATTTGGTTGGTATGGTTACTTCTCGTATGCTGATAAAAACAACAACTTTGCCTACAAAAAAAATACAATTCACTTTTTTCATATTTTAGTATTTCCCTGTCCTAAGGTGGTTGTATTTGGGCATCACTCATATTTTCCAGCCCCTCTCTAACTGACTGACTAAAACGATTAATCAGTTCCAAAAAATTATAATCAATCAACCCTCTGGCAATTGCTTAATAGATTAACTGACTAAATTGACTACTGATTAATTGACTAAACTTCTATAAACATTTAGATAGATTTATCAACTATAAAAACACTATTTGAAAAATACAAATGGTCAAAGGTTATTATTATTTTCTCACTTGATATGTTCAGTTACCTTTCAACCTTGGTAAGGTACAGTAAGTATTTGTCCAGTGTAAGTAGTATCTGTCCAAAACATTTCCCTGTGATAAACACAGGACCACAGAGCTGCAACTTGGATGGATTTTTCTAAGACATTGTGATGGGGTCCTTTTCAAATCCCATCCACTGTTTCCTGTAAAGCCTGCTCCACTGCTGTAGACTTCTTATATTGAAAAGATAGAGATATGTAATCCCCTCAGGTCACATTTCTACAAACAAGATACAGATGGTTTATTACATTTTAGGAAATGTGGGTCCTAGGTTTAGGTCAAAGCTTGTTGCAGTCACATGCCTAGCTATTCCAAAAGTTAATGACATTGCACAATGTGGTGCTGATGTCATGTTACAAAGAACATCTTTAAATTGCTGTATAATGATGTCAAGATCCAAGGGAGGGTGGTGACATGGATTTGGATGGAGCTTTAATTTGAGCTTATTGGCATTAAAGTCAGAGTGGGTTCAGCCCATAGTAAGTTTATGGATTGTTAATGCAGCTTTGAAGATATGCGGGACTTTGATGAGAAAAACTTTACCAGGAGGACATTAGATAAGCACATTACCTTGTAATAGAAAAGGCCAGTACAGGCATAAAATAAACAGAAAAGGCAAGCTTACTGACTTTTTCTGCCTTTGACCTTATTGAGCAAACACCACAGATCATAACATATTTGGGGGTGTTTCTCCCATAGAAGATAAATCCGTATTAAAATATCTTATTCTGTCGGGGCAGATAGAGTTGGACATGTTCAATGCAACCAGGCAGTTTTCTTTTTTTTTTTTTTTTTACCCTATTCACCCGCTGGGACAAAAGACTATAAAATAGATGTTAGCCCAACAAAGTGGAGTGAGGCACAAAATCTGTTAAGACATGCAAGGGCTTCATTGGTCTCAGGAGCTCAGTGGTATTCCTTACTGAGATTATGAAAGCATGCCAGATGTAGAAAGATTTCTATAAAAGCTGAAGTTATTTCTAGATCATTGTGCAGAGCAGGAAGGATTCTGAATCCAAAAGAGAGGGACTCTACACATACATCGATATATTTAATAGAGTTTCACTTGTCTTATAATTCTCTTAAGGTGTGTAATGAGATTAAATATATTTGTCATTATTTTATAGATGACTTGTTGGTTGATAGTGGTATCTACAGATAATGCAAGTTCATATGTTCAGGATAACTGTGTAAATTTCATTTGTGTACAATGAAATGTTTAAATGAAATGTTTAAAGCATTCAGCTGCTGTATAGTGCTCATGTGTGGTGTAGTTACAGAAAACTAAGTACTCAGTGGCTTAAAGTGGTATATAATAATGCTGTGTTGTTGTTGATTCATGTGCCAAGGTTTCACAGTGCTAGCCATATTTTTCTTAATATCGGACTACATACCTGTAAAAAGGGTTTGTGAATTTGGCCCTCTGTCGACTGAAATTTTTTAGTCGCACAAAGCAGTCTTACGTATTTTTGGAAACGAATAGATGAACAAAATAATATTCACCGTCAGTCCTGCAACAAGTCCCCTCACCTTGAAACTCTACAAAAAGAGATTTTTTTTCACAGGAATGTAATTTGTTTTAGAGTAATGATAAATTTTATGGTAACTAGGCAAAAGGAGACATTTTAAAATGATCTGAACAGTCTTAGACATAGTGCTTGATTAGAAAATTATTCTCATAACAAGATCAATATGAGATAAATCTTGGTAAAGATAAACATTATTGCACTTCACTGGTCACACGCATTGTCTGATATCCAAGTATGAAAATGAAAATACAATGCTTGTCAAGTCAGTTCTGAAGT
Organism: Neoniphon sammara; assembly: GCA_900302535.1. Lineage (NCBI taxonomy): Eukaryota > Metazoa > Chordata > Actinopteri > Holocentriformes > Holocentridae > Neoniphon > Neoniphon sammara. Next base: position 13,923 of record OMKZ01018437.1, on the reverse strand, counting down.
CAGGTTTTTTTTTTTGTTGTTGTTGTTTTTTTCCCTCACCATCAGGTCAAGTGAGTGTGAAATGTTGAATGCGTGGACAGGCTCAGTCTTTACAAAACCAACAGCCACACTGAGGATACCTTGATCACTTGAAACACTCTTATCTTTCTCTAATGCCTTGTGGATGTCGCGCCCTTTTTCTGGCATAATGCCACTAATTAGGGTTTCCCCAACATCTAGGTGAGACATTTGTCAAAGCTCTCCTGTGTCCTTGGCCCGACCAGAGGCACAATACTCAATGTGACTGTCAATGTGCAGCAATGCGCTGCCTGCCGTCATCCTTTATCCTGCGTGGTGGAAAGCGTACACGTGGTTTTATAAATCAGATTACTTTTGGCCATATACCCCTTTCCTGTTTTTTACATAGAAACATTTTTGGGTGAATCTACACAGTTTTAAAAATGAGATCCTAGAAGTGACATGACATAAACTGGAGTTAAATATGGGGTGCAGCTTAGCTTTTTACTCCTCCTTTCCTCTCCTCCCTCATCACCATTCATCTTCTACTAGTAAGACAGGTATGGGAATGAAGTGAAGAGAAGCAGGAGCATCAGAAATGGACATCTGCTTTTGATAAGTTGGCCCTGTCACAACAGATATAGCCAAAGTCTACAATACACCTAGTAACCAAAATTTTGTATGCACTCTGAATGGCATATTTGTATTGTGCCAATCTGCCATGTGTTTAAGTTTTGTCAGTGATGTCATATTCTGGGTGTGGGTGTCACCTCCTTATATACTGGGAGATGAAGCGACATAGCAGCATGCAGTCATGGAGTAACTTTTGGGATGCAGCCCTATAAACACTGTTTTTTATTCTCACTCACTGGTCAGAAACAATGAAATTTGTTGCAGTTCTTAAGTAGTAAGAAGAGCTCAATCACTGCTGGGTCAGTGTGACCTCCTCTCTATCCAGCCAGATGGGTTGTTTGACTGATTCAATAGGGGACTTATGAACAGTGAGCTGAGGAGGATGGCTGTCTACTGAGATGACGAATGAAAGACAAAGGTGCTAATCTCACAGTAGATCAAATAATCTAAAACAAACAGCTCCATGCAGGTGTGTATTGAAGAATAAACAAATATCAGCAAGCCTGTTTGCTTTCCAGAAATCACTCAACATCATGATTCTGTTGGCAGCGTTTGATCTAAACTGCCGAGGAATTGTTAGTCAAGATGTCATTTTGCTACTGCGAAATTGTTCATATTAATTTTGCTTCAGGAGGATCCAAAACCAATACCCTCTAATACCTGTTTTATCCTAGAGCCATAAGTTCAGACCCAGCTTTATGAAAATTGAAATTCTGGCAACTTTGAATGCCTCACCCTTGTGAATTGACAGAATGCTGAAAAGGGTTAAATACCCATGCAAATATTTCATCACGTCAAAGAAATACTAATGCCATTGAAGAAAAAAACATAAAAAACATTATTAGACATCAGAGATTCCCAAAGCAGCCCCCAGATACCGTGTCCAGCTGATGCAGCACCTGTCGCCAGGATGGAAAGGGCGAATGTTACCAGGAGCAACAAAGGGAGGGACATTAGCTTTATGATCTGGGTCTGCAAATCATTGGAAAGATGGCACAGCTCAGTGATTGAGGCCCTGCATGTGTGAACGCTGGATACACTGCACAGCTGTGAAATCCAGATAAAAAGTAAGACATATGCATACCCCTTTATTGATGAAGTGTCAGTAAACAAGTTTTAGGTGTTTGCTTAGAAAAAGGCAGCTGTGCACAAATTTACCTGGAGTCATTCCTCAAACCAACTTGAAAACAGACAATCTGACAGGACCTGGAGTTGTTCAGTGTTACACTTGAAGAAAATAAAGTTTGCTGCCACATGACAATTGTTTGTATTGATAGATATGGACTGACCAAATGTTCAGGTAAAAAAAAAAAAAATCATAACCAGTTATCATAAATAAATCTGTGTCAGTACATGAAAAGTCATCACAATCATATCTTTCTGTGTTACCAGCAGTTAAGGTTGATTTAAGATCAACTTACGCTCACCTCTGTCACATAGGCAGAGACGGAAATTCTTGTCTCATAAAGGCGTCTTCATGTATAATGTATTTTTGAAAAACATAACTAAATTATCTGCTCAATCTACTCTTCCAAAAGCTGAACAATCTATGTTATTTGGCCAAAGGAAAAGCTGTGAAAGAGATCACTGTATCCTGTGACAGCTTTCTTTTGTAATGACTAAGTAAAGATTTAAATAGTTTTTACCCTCACAAAATCAATCACCACACTATTAGTATTCAGTGATTATTATCACAAGATAAAATCAAAAAAAAAAGTCAGTGAATCCCATCCTACCCACTGACAGTGCCATACTTTTCCACACAATGTAACCTTCTTTAATAGTTCATAGTTGGCTATCAGATGTTTTGTTATATGATGGCCAAGCCAACAGTGCCAATAAAAAGCTAATGCAGTCCAGTCTACTTACCAGTCCAGTCCATGGGGACATTAGGCAATGCACCCACCTGCTATTGCTGGAATCCAGTGACAAAGTCACATTAGCATTAGTGACAGCTCATTGGACTCAAGGGAGCAATACCAAAGTCACACCGAGATGTGTGATGGTTTGTCAGACTCGGGAGGGTTTCCTATTGATTTGTAATATCATTTCAGCCATTCCCCCTCTCTTGATTGGCTTTATTTATTTATTTATTTATTTATTTATCATCTATATATATTGATCCCCAAATCAGCCCCTCCCTCTTTCCTGATTGGCTGTGTCTGAAATCACAATGAGATGCGTGAGGTCTCATGGGAGTTTCTTGTCAAGTTTCAGTTACTATCTAAAAAGCGTTCACACTGATCACACTATGAAAATAATGAATGGAAATGACTCCCTCCAACCTTGGACCTTCAACTGAGGACAAGAAAAAAAAAAAAGAAAATCTATGGAAACCTCATTATGAAAAACAGGGAAGATGTTGGTAGAACTGCTCAGAGAATGATCCTCCCACCAGGATGTTCAGGTCTGCAGTGGATGCTGACAGTGGGCAAATGAAGATTCATTGTTGATCATGAAATGGAGCATAAACAAATCAAATAATTTTGTACATGAAATTGATTTTGTGGCACAAAATGCACAAAAATTGGCTTTTGATTTTGTGGAGTAAAGTCATATCACTATAGTTTGAAGTGTCAGATCCTTTTCATTATATTAAGTCTATCTTGCAAAACATATGGCACACATTTTTTGGGAAAATGCATTCCATGTACAAAATAAAAGTAACCATTACAACATTAAGGTGCCTCGTTAAAACTGGCCTAAAGTGTATTTCAACCAGTTAATGATGCATAGGTGCTGCAGAAAGCTTGGCATATTTTACATTGTGTTGCACACTAATTACAGCCTAAGTCATCAACATTAGGTCACTGAATGCTTAATTAAGGGTTGAGGTTAAGGTTAGGGGGCATTGTATTTGCTGAAAGGCTCCTTTTTTCTTTTTTTCCTGCAAAAGTGTCTGCAGCTCAGAAATCACAGAAAGGCAGATGGGCTCTTATAGCCACTCAGGAAAGATTGAAACCCTTATACCTTTAATATTAAAGAAGTTAATAAATGTAATGATATGTGAAAAACTGAGTGCACAGTACATTCAAATGTACAGCTGCAGGTGACTTCCAAGTGTCAAATACTGAAAATACATTCATCAGTCTTCATTAAACTACTGATTAACATCAGTACACTCAGGATGATGTTTGGAAAGCCATCATAGAACTGAATAAAGGGGAGCTCTATTAGAGATCTAAACATCCCATTTCTTCTGACATTCTCTTCAGAAAAGCTGTTAGATGTATTTGGCTCAAAACGTATAGCATCTGCCTCTCTACCTGAAAAATATGGGATGGAATCCAGGCTTGCCCTTTTATAAGTCACAAACTGCCAAGAACAAATGGCATATTTTCCAGAAGAAAGTTTACCGGTTGCCAGTAACTTGAATATTGCATCATATTTACATCACGCTTCTTTCAAAGGCCAGAATTCCCACCGTATAGGTCATGCTGTCATTAAATAACTTTCCTGTTTTCATCCAGTCTCCTTTTTATACTTATCCCATAGCCTCATAGTTAGAATGTTGGACTAAAGTCAACAAGGTCATCGGTTCAAACGCAATTAGAATACTTTGTCCCCCAGACGTTGCATGCATAAGCTAAATGAATTCAGTTTGTCTACCAGTTTGGAATTAAATAGGTTGCCAAGGGAATTGTCTCTTCAACCTGTGTTCCTATTGTATGCTACTAAACTTTAATGTATTTGGTACTTTTTTTGCGCAAAGATTATTTAAATTCATTACTTTCAGTGTGCTGAATGAATGCTGAAAACACCAACATTTTATCTTCTGCTTCTGTTTTTTCTGCTTGTTTGAATACAGTAATCGTGTGTGCCTATGTCATGCTTATGCATCTGCTATAGTCATTTGTCAAGTCAACTGTCATTCTTTCCTGCCTTGCTTTGCGACTATACATGGGATTCACCTTCTCTTTGTGTCAAAATATATTCTGTGACTTTTTTTTTTCAAGGATTGTTTGGACCCTTAATTCCTGCTTGCAGCCTAGTATCATTGTGGTGAGGTAGCTGAAAGCTACACTCTAGAGCTGAGTGTCAGACACACCATGAAGATAAGATATGATTGGGTGATGTGGGCGCTGCTTACAAATGCTTATTTTGCTTTCGGCTGTTGTTCAATTTAATGTGCTGTTGCAGAGACAGAGACACTGTGTCTCTGGCAGAGACATGAAATTTGCAGTAGAATCTAGCTGCAGACTGACGTGCCAAGCCTCTGGTTTGCCAGAGTGCCGTGTGTCAGAAGCACAAAAAAAGCTAATGAGAACTGCACACAAGGCTGATGTTCGCTTCAAGTGTTCTCTATCAGAGGTTAATGTCAATGTATGGTTTAAGGTAAGGGTTTGGATTAGGGATGGATGATGCTAATATTAATTCCAGCACGTCTTCTCTGAGTCTGTAGGTGGCCACTACTCAACCTTTGACATTGTGATAGATAATGTTGTGCACTGCTGATTCTAGTCAACCTAATGGGGGTGCTAAAGATCAAATGTTATTACTAAGAAGTGGTAACTCCCACACTGCATATTCAACTGACAAAGGACTCAGTATAGTTATGGGACTGTATAAGCTCTACCACTTTATTGCTGGACCTACTCATATCTGAATATTGGGTTTGTCCACTTTTTTGAAATGATTATTTCTATTTTGAAAATGAAAGGCGAATAGCAAGAATCACAACAAGACACATCAGGACAGATCAATGCGAACACCATCAACATCATCAAACCAGCACCACCTAACCCACTGACATCCAAGCACATGTTCATGAACATATAATTCACAATAATACATCATATATCCATACAACATTATAAACATATAAGACAACAACAGTATCTCAGTTGGAAGAATGGTTGGTCGTCTGAGGTGAGCGGGTAACCCAGGCAGCTCTGCCACTCGTTACTAAGGGTCCCACACAGTTCAAATGCACTTAGCTACATTTTTTTCCAGCTCCCCCACCCTAGTGAGAGTGGCACCCACTAAGCCCTGCCCAATGAAGGGAACAAGGGCAAGTGCTACTAAAATGGGCCCCCCATTGCTTTCCAGATGAGCAAGACACCCCGCCACGTCAGAAAGGCCATCCAGAAGCACATGAGGGGCACATAGCTAGAAAAGAGCTGCAGGATATTATAACAAAGATTCAGAAGTTCATCATTTTCCAGATGTGACTTTACAAAGTTCCAGTATTCATGAAAACATTAACATAGGCTTTGAAGGGTGACATTATGTACCCTATAAAAGAAGACAAAAAAGGAAGAGAGAGTTCAATCTGCCATGCAAGTTGAAACTCTTGTCGTGTCATTTCGGTTCCATCCTGCAAGGTTAGCAGGTGTGAAGCAGTCCTGTTTTAATTAGCTATATATTCTATAAAGTCCAAGCACACCAAGCCACACCTGTCCTTGCATCTCACAGCAGGGGGCACACCCTGCACTCCCTGCCAAAGAGAGCTGGGAACTGCTCCATGCTTAAAGGGAGAGAGTAGCACATCTCAACACAACATGAAGTTGAGAATGCGTGGATGTTTTAGGGTCATGGGTGAGTGATTGCACAGACCTGGACTTGCTTTTTGCCTCTAAAGATTGCTGCTGGATTTGTATCAAATAAAATAAAAAAGCAAAGGAGATTTTCCCTTATCCCTGCATCCATACCCTCTCCATGAATGCCACATTACCAGGAGTAGCCTCTAGTTTTCAGAATTCTTGATTTCAGTTCTCACTCAAACTCAACGATGTATGCATTGTTATTTAAAACTGCCATATTTAAGTTCACAACCTGATACACACAATCCAAGAGGACAGAGAACCAAACCACAAATAATATATTCAGATTCTTAAAAAGCAGTGAGAATGCTTATGGAGACAGATGGTGACAAATTGAAGTAATGTAAATGAGACCAACAACATAATCAGATGCCCCTCCACGCCTGAATTTTGCAGCAGAAGACTGAGAGACAGATCAGGCAAGCAAAGGCAATACTTTCCCTGGTGTACTGCATGAAAGAGGGCATAAGTGTGATGTTGATAAGAACGTGGCCAGATTATTAAAATCAGTGTAAGCAATGACAGATTAGAGCTTTGTTTCAATGTTTACAGTAATTCAAAAGGACACCTTTGTGTTGTGGCAGTATGAGAGGGGCTGGGTTTTTATGAGAGCAGTGGCATCCTCTGTTATGTCCTTCAATGAATTTCACTCCTGTTCAGAGCTTTTCTTACTGTGTAATTGTAAAGATTGACAGTAACAAGTGCAAGATATGCTTACAGATCTTTATATGTTATCTTTGAGTTCTTTGGCACTTTATTGAGCATTTATTTGTGCACTCTTGCAGTGATGTTTGCAGGATTCCCAGTCCCAAGGAGAGCAGCAACAATACATAATTTCTTCAAATTTCTTCAATTTTATAAGCCTCAACAACTGAAGTCCTCTTAAAACTTTGATCAAGGAGTGTTTGACTTGAGATATCTAAATTTTGACTTACACAATCTGTTGGTAACCAAACCTTGTGGTTTTTTTTAGTAGGACAGGGGACCTGTAATGTGAATATCATTACACTGTTGGATTGCTAGTTATCCATTTTCTACTTATTTTATACAAAATGGTGTATCAGACATTGTCTTCATCCATTTTTTGTTTGTCTCAGTAAGTCCTTTTGTGGTTATTTTTCACACCCTCACAGTCGTGAATCATATTTTTCTTACGCTTTTCATTCATGTATTTTATGTTCCCATGTTAGAAATGGGAATTGCATATTTTTATATGAAGCCATTTGATGATATTTTTTTATGTAGTATTTTCTTTGCTTTATGCTGTTGAATACAGCAAAGAAAGATAAGATTGCTGTGATTCTACAGAGTTTCTCACATTCACAAATCTTGACTGAACTGTCAGTCATAATTGGGATAACACATGGTATCACAATAAAGGGAATAACACCCAATTACCGTGTGAGCAGTGAAGACTTTCATATCTTTGAGTATCCATATCTGCATCAAACAGAAGGACTGAGGTTCTGTGTCTTTGATGTGCAACTGTCCTTTTTTCCACTTCAAACAGAATATGGTATTGCAGGGCGAGGATACAAGCCGAATGGCAATATGTTTATGGATTATTTCCCAAAGGTTGCTACTATGCCTCCTTGCTCCTCTCTTTTACCTGAGTTATTGCCCTCTTTCTTCCAACAGAGATACGTGAGGCGTTCAAAGTGTTTGACCGAGATGGGAATGGCTTTATCTCAAAGCAGGAGTTGGGGGTGGCCATGCGGTCGCTGGGCTACATGCCCAATGAGGTGGAGCTGGAGGTCATCATCCAAAGACTTGATATGGATGGTAAGTTTGCATGTTTTCTTTCTCAGTCTCGATCTTTTACACAGCACACAGGCAGGGACACACACACATACACACACCTGATTCTTGGCTACATGGTTGAGATTGGAACACCTAGGAGGAATGTTTTGTCTGGACGCTGCAGGTTATCCAATACATGAGCTATGACATGCTTGTTTCTCTGCGTGCTTCACCAGGTGACGGTCAGGTTGACTTTGAAGAGTTTGTTACGTTGCTTGGGCCTAAACTTGCTGCTGCTGGAATGCCTGATAAGTTCCATGGAGCAGACTTTGACTCTGTGTTTTGGAAGGTAAACATCATTCATAATAGTCATCATCATCATCACCATCATCATTATTATCATTATCATAATCATCATCATCATCATCACCACCATCATCATTATCATCATCATCATCACTATTATCATCATCATCATCACTATGGTCATTATCATTATCATCATCAGAAATCAAGCCCATACCTTTTTCCTTCATCTGAGTTAATTATTCCATTCTCTTTTTTCTTTTAAATAAGATGATTTTCCTGAGGCCTTTCATTGCATTTTATGATAATAACCCAGCTATTCTAATTAGAATTACTGTGTAAACATGGTGGAAGTAAAATGTTAATTTAAGAACTGAAGCAATTCTATTGTCGTTTTGACATCGTGCATTATAACCGATTCTTAATCACTTCTCTGAGTTTTCCAAAGTTCTCTATTTCGCAAAAATAACAATGAGAAACCACATCAGTGTTCGCATAATTATCAAACACTGCGTTCTTATGGGATCTTCATTTCCATCTTGTATAAAGATTTCTGACAGATAACAAATAATGTATTTCATCCAGTGAGGTTGCTGAACATATCCCTAGTTTTGAAGCAGCTGAATACACACACACTTGACTTGTGGTTTATGTGCCTTTGCTTAGGGACGCTTGAGCAGTAGGTGTTCTGGTGCTAATGAGATCTGTTTTCTGATATCGCAGTGTGACATGCAGAAGCTGACTGTGGATGAGCTTAAGAGGCTGCTTTATGACACTTTTCGTGACCACCTCACTATGAAAGACATTGAAAATATCATCATGACTGAGGAGAGCCACCTGAACAGCCCGGAGTGCCAAGTGGATATTGATAGTATGTCTTATAAGGACGTTAATGTTTTGTTTAACACATTATTTGGAAATGATTAAAACTCACATACTTTATATTTGGATCTGCTAATATGTCTCTCTCAATCTCTCCACAGCAAGCCCAACACAACAGGTGAAACACACATGTGTGCGGAAAAGCCTGATTTGTGCCTTCGCCATCGCATTTATCATCAGCGTAATGCTCATCGCAGCAAATCAGATGCTGCGCAGAGGGATGAAGTAAATAATGGTCTCAGTGCAGTTTCCGACTGAATGCAAAAGGGATATAATGAAGACTGAAAAGCAAACCGTAAAAAAATGTCTTGCTGTCTGTGATTTTGTCCCGTTGTATTTTTTGACAGCAATTTTGGCCTGAGATCCAGCTGACTCACAATGACCAGATGCTATGACTCATTCTTTCTGTAATGGACAAATGGTTATAAAGTCTGTTGTTCTATATGAACTAGTAAACACAGCATACCATGTTATTAAGATGTCAATGCAGTGAAAGAAAGCAAGGAAGGAAGGAATTTCAAGGGGTGAAAAGTGTCCAAAAAATAGCAATATCCCATTGACTCAAAATTGTTATCTGGAATATTAACATTAAAGTTGTTTTCGAAGATATTGAACAGTAAGGCAAACAATGAAGATGTCACGACTGCAGTGTATGCACTGGATAAATAGGCATGCTGTCTCTGATGCATCAAAATAATTGATGGTATGTGGCATCAAATCAGTATCCTGATATTTGGAAAGCACCCAATAATAACAGTAATAGTAAGGAAAAATAGGCCTTGCAGATTAAAATGCTGACTGACTGCATATTACATTCACTGGCCCACATTCAAATTTCTTTATACCCTAATAATTTGAGGTAACGGATTTCAGCACATAGTTTAACATGCAACATTGATATTTTGTTTGTATTTGTTTATTTAGTGCCAAGATTTATTGGCAGCCTACTTTGCATCCAACTCACGAAAGACTTAATCCAGACCTTAAGCATCAAAGGTGACTTTCTTTAAGCACCCAAAGCCCTGCAGTGTGCCTGGTGTTCCAATTGGATATGAATTTTTGAGTCACAAAAACTTTAGGAAAGTTGGTTGCACAGTGCTGTTGACTGGAATATTTCAAACAATTCGACAGTTCACAACAAATAAATATCAGGATTTGTGCTATGTTTTATGGGTTCCAGTTTTTTTAAGGTAAAAAATAATAAAAAAGAGACAACATTACCAGGGCAAGTGGAAGATGCCATGAAATCATGTAAATGTGCTTAGCACTCTGAGGCTGACTAATTTCTTTGAGGCAATAACATCTAAATCATTTCAGATTTTTTAATATATTGTTTTTAAATGTATCAAGAACATGATGTCAGTGACCACAATGTCCAAAATTACCAAAACTGAATTAAAGGTGCATGAATTTCAAAAGCAATGCCTTAGCAGACATGAAAAGATAAAACAGACATGAAAATGTGTGCAAGCAAGGGTACATCCTAAATTGATTTGGAGCAGCTCCAACATGTGGATCTCAGCTCATCTAAGACTCATGAAACTTTAGGCAGTCTGCCATGGGCCTGGTATTATTTGCACTGAAAATATTCGATTTACAAAATTGGTGTTTCAGAGCACTGAAACCCAACAGCTATTTGATAAATATACTCAAAGGCAGTGGGGTTTTGTGCTGTACTAATCTTAAAATCCAATATCCTAGAGCCAGCTTTCTATTTGTACCACTAGGTTCTATAGAGAGTTCATTTACTCTTGGCAATTTTTATACAGTATTGACCTTCTCAAGCTTCCCAGATATGAATTAGTTTAGGGCAAAACTTTCAAGTTTACTCCAGTAAAATTCATTTTGGTCAGTTTTGAAAGGAATGCATGAGTGGAAAGCTGGCTGTGGAAAGTCAAAAGAAAGATGGCAGAGAGAGAGAGGAGAAGACATGCAGGCAGGCTGCGCACGCTAGTCAGCTGATCTACAGAGAACCCACACATTTTTAAAGATGTCATGGTTTTTCTAAAAATTAGTTGGTTTGTTTTGATGCCCTGAGTGGGCTTTTTACCTGAGCATTTGGGGATCATTTTGTAAGTCAAACTAATTCAATGCAACTCCTGTTTTTCCATGGTGCAAGCTGGACTGAAAACAGCTGTCGGTTTAATGATGAAGCCAGAGTGCAAACAGAAGGCATGACACAGAAGGAAATCAAAATATAAACATATTGTCGCTGCAAGAAGTATCAGGTGAGCATCTGCACATCAGTATTTATGCAACAAAACCCAGTTCACTTGACCATCACATATCTGGCAAGAGCATACCGTACGTTATGCATATTCACAATCTACCTGAGATACACGCACAATTTTGCTGCTTGTACATGCATAAGAGGCACCAAAATGAATCATAAAACAGAGAAAGACAATTACTGATCAGTTGTATGACCTGAGCTGAAAACTGTGACCAAATCCAACCATCAATAACAAACTCTGAGCAACAATGCGGAAAAAAACATGGTACCTGTACTATTCATAGCCAGTGAGAATGAGGAGGATATTCACTGTCAGTTCACCCTATCTGAAGACGCACAGCACACTTGCATGTACAATAAATTAAAAATAAATGTGTGTACTATATGTGAGATCAAACTTAGAATTCCGATGTATCTGTTAAAATGATTATGCAAATTGTATAGTGATCATAGCAAAAAAAAGTCTCAGTATTTGACAATTTTCTGTAAATGTCTAATTTTATGTGAATGTGCAGACAGTATCAAAATACTTAACAGTAATACTGTGAACAACAACTTAACATATCATGAACAGTGTTGTTTGTTTATTTATTTATTTATTCATTTGATTTAATTTAATTTATTTATTTTTTTTACTTTTACATAGATCACCAAATAACATTATTGGTATTGTTTAAAATATGACATGGTTATATTTTCTTACTTGAAAAAGTGACACATTAAATGTAAGTGATTTTATTATGAATGTAAGCATAATATTTTGTAAAAAAAAAATAAACAAAATTTTAAAAAAAGAATAGTTTAAAAAATACACAATCAGGTGATGAATCTGATGTTTAATCTGAGTGAAATATTTAATATCCATCCAGTGGACATGGATGGACATTTAGATACAGTTATTGTTGTGCTGTAACGCCACACACTTACATTAACATTTCTTCTTCTGTCAAAGATTTATTTTTCAGAATCTCTTTTCTTTACAAATGTTTGTCAAATTAAACAACTTTTACAAAATGTATATTTTTTTCTTGCTCTTTTTATCTTAAAGTTTATCAAATCTATACCATAATAAAGAAAAAATGTGAAAGAATAATTCTGGCAATACTATAAACAAAATGTATATTTTATCTAATAGGTAGTACTTGTTTTTATGTGAGAATTAATCATGTGACATTACTTGTCCATGGTAACACATAATTTAAGGTATGGCTTTTGTGTGAATGTAAAATATTGTTAATGTATCAATAAAATACAATAGTCTTAAATGGACATTGAGGCAAATATTGTGACCTATTCTATATGTTAGTGATTAAAGAACTGGTTTGTATGCAGTTTGTTCATAGATTAACTTTATTTTCCCCTTAAATTTGATTTGGGCTGTAGATGTCTTCTGTTTTGTGCTAATGTAATTTGCAGTATTATGGTCAATAACTGTGAGTTCTGATACCTTGTCTCAAAGTAATTATAGTTTTAGAAAGGTGGGAAATTAATTTTAAGAACATGGACTGTTTTGGCGGAGAATAACCTGACACTAAATGTATTTTTGAATTAAAATAAAACATAAATATTGTAAGTGCTAATATAATTTATGCAATATCTATTCTCAAAAGGAACAGAAAATCTCTCTCCCCGTAATCAGTAAAAGTTCTTCTCACTTTGGATGGTTAATTTTTGTCAGTTCAGCCTGCAGTGTGGCATTATTTTTAATCCCTAGATTGAAAATGTCCTGTTGCGATCTTTTTGTATGTACTGTAAATGCACATAATGGTTACTGCATCAGTTATACACTTATGTAAGTGGTGTCTAGATGCATGTAGTCCAATAAAAGCGTTAACATGGGGCCAGCTGTTTGGTTTTTATTTTTTAAGGTTTACAGAGTGGTTTCATCATAAAAAAATGTCACTGTTACTCACGAATCACAGTACTGTATAGCACATTTTAACAACTGAACATATGTATTATTACATTTTAAATGTTGAGTTGACATTTTTATCCAGAGCAACTCTCTACTGACTGCTAGAGGGAGAAGGTATAACAGGAACAAGACAAAGTGTAAAAACAGGAGTTCCATTTTGTACAGGTTTTGACCTTTAGAACTGTCGCTGTTGGGTTTACCCTGTGCATCCATGCGGAACACCGAAGACCTTTTTTTTTTGTCTCATCCTGCTGCTGAGGAAGCCCCCACCTACGTCCACACCTCGCACATAAAAGTGCCATTCGACCATAGATGTGCTCTTACCTGCTTGTTCAGGCTAATAGAGAGAGGCTATGCTCTCCAGTTTGTCAGCCCTTCTCCTCCGTTCAACAGTGTGTTGGAGACGGTGATGTTGCCACAGGCGGACACAGAGGTGCTAACACAGAGCTGACAGAGCTTCTGGACAGCTTCTGTTTTCAGTGGTCCCTGAGGAGAAAGCAAACGAGGGGTTTTACTCTCATTACTTCCTGGTGCCCAAGAAGAGTCTGTCTTCAACATCAGGGAGATGTCATTCCCCAAGCTGACGATGTGTTGGAATATGTCCCACCCAGCGATTGGTTTACATCCATCGACCTGAGGGACGCTTATTTCCATGTGTCATATGACATAAAAAT